>CAJNDV010033025.1:0-15755 GCA_905221635.1 Symbiodinium sp. CCMP2456
CTCCACGCGCCTCAGTGTGTCGATGTGGTCTTGATTGAGGTCAGCCACGGCTTTGACGGTGTAAATGGCGATCTGCTACTACTACTACTACAACTACTACTACTACTACTACTACTACCACTACTCCTGCTGCTACTGGTACTGCTACTGCTTCTACTACCACCACTACTAACTATCGATGACCTAACTAACAACCCATCCACAGTGAGAGGGGGGAAAGAAGGAGAGACGACAGACAAAGGGAAGAACGGACACACGTTCGCAGGCCGTGTGTCCCTTCTTGCTTTTGTTTGTCGTCTCTCCGTCTTTCCCCCCTCTCTTTGTCCGGAGGGTTGTTAGTTAGGTCATCGATAGTTGTATTTGCTCGGCTTTACTACTGGTTTGCTCGCAAGAGCTATGGGACCCTATATACCAGGTTACCATGCCCCTTTCTGACGTTCAGGGCATTTTCGGTGAAGCTCGAAAACCGCTGCTGCCATGGTCTACGCGGGCAAGCCGCATTGCCCTGACGAGCGCCGTGGAGCGTCGTGATTGCGAACCTGGCCTTCGCGAAGAGCTGCGCCCTGGCAGCTGTGGAAACAGGTGGTGGCACTCTGCATGTGAAGAATCTGAATCTGGATATGGCTGTGATACCATTTTCTGGCGATGTAGCTGCGCCACAAGATTGGTATCCAGGAGATCCGACTGCATGGAATTTGCACTGCTGGCCTCGCTCTGGACAGGACTTTGCCCGACACATGGACTCTCGTCGGGACCTGGAAAAACACTTGGGACTCGCTCTGGGTCCCCCTGTCTTCGCTGGTTCTGAAAAGACTTGCTACCTTCGCTGCCCAGTCTGGACTGCGCAGAAGTGGTCGATCAATCGGTTGCAGAGCTGTTGTGTTCTCAGTGGACAAGAGATGACAAGAGCTGTACTAGTGCTGCTACTGCTACTACTACTCCTACTCCTACTACTACTACTACTACTACTACTACTACTACGACTACTACTAATACTACATTTACGATTTCTGCTCCTGCTATACTTCTCCTCATTATTCTTATTCTGTTATTTCTTCTGGCGACAAGTCGTGCAGTATTGCCAAGTCAACGATTTGTGTTGTTGAAGTTGGCTGGAACGCTGTGTTGATAGATCCATGCAGGCTTATAAACGTGTAACCCCTTCCCGCCAATGTTAAACGGGGGCCCCCTCAATAGAAACTCGGAAAGTGTTCTTATCATTAGGGGGTATTTTTATCTCTACTGCCACTTTTGAGGGGTCGTGCTCTTGCTTGCTCCTGCTTTGGCTCTGCTCGCTTTGGCTCTTAATTCTGCTGCGTCTTGCACCTGCTCCTGCTCTTGCGGGTGCTGCGCTTTTGCTCCTGCTCTTGCTCTTACTCCTGCTTTTGCTTTGCTCTTGCTGCCGCTCTCGCTCATGCTCCCGCTTCTGCTCTTGCTCGAACTCCTGCTCTTACTTTGCTCCATGGGTATTTGGAACCTCGGAACCCTCCCCCTAATTCAGAATAGGTTTTACTGGGCACGGCTGATTTCGGAAGGATTCGCCCCAACGTGTTTCTATTTTAAGGGGGGTGTTTAATAACAGGGGGAAGGGAATAGTCTCCATGCAGCAGAATCCGGACTTGACGCAAACGTTTCATGTCTGGGGGCCAAGGAGTCAGGTGTTTTTAGCTGTTTTTAGCTCAGGGCGGTTAGTTGACGATACCATGGATTTTTCAAGACTTTCCCGACATTGTTTCTTCCACGATAGGGTATCAAGCGCAGCCGGATTCACAGAGGTGGGAGCAGGTCCAGATCCTCCCTGGTATATTCCAAGAACTGTCTCCCCAGACACGCAACCCGCAGGAGACATCGATCCATTGGGGGCCGGTCTGGGATGGGTTTGCGACAAGCTTGGCCAAATGGGCCACTTGACACATTGTGCTCTAGCAGTCTCAGTGATTTACGGACCTGTACGGAACCACTTTTGTCTCATGACCAGGGCCGTTGAGGCTTTGACTGCTTTGCCCTGCATTGCACTGTGACCGCCCCTAGACTTTCCCAAAGCCAGGCCATGATTGCACAGAGGGCATGCCTGCTGCTTGCCGCTTGCCTGCATTGCTGGAGCATACAGTAATTAGCTACAGGATGCCGAAGATAAATGTCGGGAAGCTTATGCGGGCCTTTTGGCAGGGCTCTTGATCCGGAGACAGTGGCATGAACTGGGCCTTCTCATTTCCAGCGCAGAATTCTGCAGTTGCGTTTCTGTGGGTGTAGGGGGGGCAGAGCATCCTCTTGGCGCCTTGTTTCTCTGGCTCTGAAGTCCCGACCTGATGCTCTCAGCCAAGTGGCACTCATCGCCTGCACGGATCGGGCATTTGAGGCGTTCCGCAATATATCTTAAGTTTACATGTAGTTCAGTTCTGAAGAGGTCCTCGGTTTGATCGAAAAACATGTTGGAGGGGTCGAGGGCCTTGTCCCACCAAAAGTCCGTCGATTGCTAGAAGATGCTTCACACAGCCAGCCTTGATTGCTGGAAAAGGGAGGTCCAGGTTGCAGACAAATCCTGGCGAGGTCCTTGTAGGCCGGACAGGAAAGCCGAAACGATGCGCTTGCACATGCCCTGTGTCTATCGGAGCCACTTCGTGTGATAGCACTTTCCGTTTCGCGGCGAAACCGCCAATTTACTGGTACACGTTTTTGCTACTCGCCCAGTGGACCAACCGTGCAGACGGCGGTGTGCTCTCAAGGACTCCAAGCACGAATCCATGTACCTCGAGAAGAAATTACAAATTACAACATGTCAAACAGACAGGATTTGCTCAAGTACCCTTCAAGACAATCATACCGCAAGCTTTTTTGCCCTGAGGCAGCCCGGATTCAGTTTAGATTGCACTGAGGAGCATGGTATGGTTTGCAAATACATGCAAAATAACTACTGAATACTATTGACCAATATTCACAGAGGCAATTCCGATACAAGTGTTATTGCTTCTGTTAGCGCTAGTATCCAGCCAATGCTTATATGTTGATTGAGCCAGGGTCACCGGATGGCACCAGAAATGGGGGAATGCTGCGAGAAGCGGCGAAGCTGTTATGTCAGCCCTTGTACGAAGCGTCACGAGCGGCAGGGTTTGGCGCCAACATGTGACACTGCGCTTCAGGTCGCGCCAGGACATGACACGAGATAGGATTAAGAAATTTGGGTGTAGGGATTAGGTTTTAGGGTTGTTTGGGGAGCATCAGGCAACTCGCGCGAGAATCGTGACACCGCATGCCACGGCCTGGCACCGACAGCTTCGCTCGCACCTCCTCGCAGCTTTGTCGAGTTTCGCAGCTTCACAGCTTCTGTCGAGTAGGTTGCCCTCCAGGGCAAACCCTGTAATCTCAGATTAATACATATAGTCGTTGAATATTTTCGTACTGTCTCCTCAGATTTATATGAGCAGTTGGAAAATTCCAATTTGGATAGTATTCGGGTCGAACTCATGAACAGTTGGTTTTCCACAAACACTGGTATAACGGATCCTTTCAGTAATGCAACTGCGAAAGAGAATCATGCACGCTGTAGCAGTTAAGTACTAACTCGATCGTCGATGGTGATTGCCGCTCATTTCATTGAGAAGGAGTTGCTACTGTTCTCGTAAAGTTTAAACGTGTGTATATATTTTTATATGTATATAACACTAACTTCAATTGATGCCTGATTATTCTCACCTTCTGATTTGCCTAGTACCAAGGAAACACTGACTTTAAAACAGTTCTCACTGTTCGCTGGTTCAACATCTGCTTTGCTGCTTTTTCATTTATGCGTGATCAATTATTAACAGGAGCTTCTTGCGTCCCTCGATTCTTGAACTAGGTACATATGCCTTGTGATTGCAACGAATTCAGGATGCAGCTTTGTCGGTGCTATGTGATTCCGCATGTCGCTTTGCTTGCCGATTCTGTGGGTTCGCAAGGAGCACTGTGTTTGAGAATCAGCCGCGAGGAAATTTCACGGCGAACAGTCACGTACATCTGGCCGTCTCCCAAGGCCTTATTAAGAAGATGAAGACTAAGGGAACCGTGCACTTCCGGATCCCCTATATAGACCCTAAATCAGGGAAAGTGAGAGTCGAAATCAGGGAAAGTGGCTGATGTTGGTTCAGAACAGAACGATTCTCAACTACGCGATCAGTTATGCTAACTAATGGTTGAGCAAGTCTGTAACATCAGGTAAACCTGCAGTAGAGGGAATGGAATCCCGGTTAAGTTTGGTGATTTGCTAGACTTGGAACAAACGAGGCTGACGGAACAAGGTTCATTTGGGGGGGAGGGTTACGGCAGTTTTTGTATCAAAATGCTGCAGCAGGGGGATGTATAGGAGCTCGTGCTCGCAAGTCCATGTGTACACTTTTCGTAAACTGTCGAGGTGCGGATGACATCTACACCAAGAGTGACTGGGCCTTCTCGATGTATTTCGAGCTTAAGAAGGCCGCCTCCGTCGAGCAGAATGATTGGTTCTCGACCCCTAAAGTAAGAAAGCTGATGACGACCTGAAAACCCCAGTGCTGCAGCTTTGCGCCGTGCATGCTGGGCTCCTCTCCAGGGCGAGGCAGATGCGGCGTCCATCTGCGATTTCGATGGCGCTGGCGTCGTGACGGCACTTCCAGCTTCTCGGATGCGCACGTAAACGGATTTTTCCCTCTGCATCACCGGAAGGCTTGTTGACTCATATTACCTGTGAGCTTCATGTGATGTCTCCGCCCACATGAAGACATGCAGGGCCGACTAGACTGCATGGCGGTGAAGATTTCAGCGGGCACAACATCGAGCACAACCGCTGCAGCACCCGACCCAGGCCAATTTTTGTGCGGCAGCGTACCTGCACGAAGGGACACAATGACTTCTTGTTTGACGGTGCCCCGAAGGACAACCAAAAGACGGAAAGGGCGGGTCTGTACTGGCAGACAAGCTTTGGTGGCTTGCTGCAGCTAATCGAGTTTTCATGTTTGACAGATGACAGCTGCGACAATATATCCATGCTTCCTAAAGCAACAGGAATGCCCGCAGCATGCCTGGCAGATGCCGCCATGTCACACTAACCCAATCCCTTGTTTTCGAAGAGAGGTGCATCCACAATCTTACCTCAGCCTCGCAACCGTGTAATTACTTCCCTTGTCGCAAGGTGGTTTCTCGCAGCAGCGGCGCTAATCCTGGGGATCATCCTCTTTGTTTGCTCGCGGGCCTCGGGCTTGGCAGCAGATCATGAGCACGATGGCTCTTTCGAAGGATCCAATGATCTGCCTCCACTAAGACCGGCCAGCCGAACGACTCGCGAAGCTCGCGAACTGTGGAGAGAGCCAGGGCCTCGTCTAGGTCTTGTCAACTTTATCCTGTTAAGCTCCGCATATGTTCAGACAGGCATGCGCCCAGCTTCCATGCAACCTCACCATAAGCCTCTCCTGTCGTCCCACTTCCAGACTCCAGGCCTTAGGAGTGCCGTTGAGAGATGTCAGGGCTTGGACCGAAAACCTGTACCGTGCTAGGCTGGAAAGGCGCCGTTTGAAGCCTATTTGCTGTCCTTGATCTCCGCCAGGACACCCAGCAGGAGTTCGAGATGGTGACTTCAATGGCAAGGGCTTGAATCGTTTCTTTCGTTTTGCGAGCGCAGCAGTAGCTGCTGTCAGGATATCAGCACTCTCTGCTGTTCGCATGTAAATGTAACCGTCTTAACCGGGGCTGCAGATGCGCAAAATAGAGTAGAGATGTACAGGTCTGATGACCTCGACCCGACTGCCAACTGTAACACATTCCATTGAAGAGGAATATAGTGCTTTGTTTGACCCGCAAACTTTCGCCGTGATCGGGTTGTGGCATTCGGTGACTTGCATGTTCCATCTCTCACACGCCAGCTCTTGCGGTTCTCTGAATGGGTCACTGGATCCTGGATTGATGAATTGAAGGCACACTGCCGCGTGCTGCTGCAGCTGCTGGCTCAGGGTATAACTCATAGGTATTGACGCAAGACCACCATCAGCACCAGCACTCGCCCCACATCATGGACACTTCATCTTGACCTGCCAACATGTGCCTCATGCGCATGTCAGGGGAATGCAAGCTCGTGGGCATCAGGTTATCGCGGTCATGGAATGTCAACAGTCCCTCAACATCTAAGTATACACTGGGTAGCCAGTATATAGGTGCTTCGAGCAATGACGCGGCTACTGCCTAATGCTCTTGCTGACGAGGCGGGCCGTTCAGACGATTTTATCTCCTGTGCTCGTCTCGAGCAGCTGCATGGGGGAAAGCTAACGTTTAGATCCAGAGATGTTCGGTCTCAGCCATGCCCACCGGAGTCAAGGCCTACATGAGGTCAGCTCAAAGTGCAGCTTTACACAGCGACCTGACCCAGCACACTGGAAGCTTGTCACTAGACCACGAAGGCTAACGATCTGAATAAGATATGGCAAAATGATAACGAAGCCATGAGCGTGGCCCAGCCTTGAAAGAGGCAGAAGGCGGCATCCTCCAGACTACCCCAGCTAAACCTTCAAGAGCTAGCTTCATGCGTCGCTTTGCAGTCCGCATGCAGCCATGGACGGCAAGGAAAATGCTCTAGTGCCGTCCGGAGAAAGCGCGGGTGGCTCCACTGCTTCGGGTTCTTCCCCTTGCTGTCCTGGGGCCTGTGGAGGCTGCCCGGGCTGTCCAGGTTGTGGCGGGTGTGCTTGTCCGTGTGGCGGCTGTGGTTGCGGTCCTTGTGGCTGCCCTTGTGGCTGCGGAGGCTGCTGTCCCTGCGGTCCGTGTGGTCCTTGCGGCTGTGGCTGTCCACGGCCGGGTGGACCAGCTTGCCCACCAGGCTGTGGAGCGTGTCCGAGCTGCCCAGCATGTCCGGGTGCCTGTCCTTGCCCTGGCGGGTGCCCAACTGGCTGCCCCGGCTGCTGTCCGGGTGGATGTGGAGCCTGCCCTGGCGGCTGTCCCGGCTGCCCTGGAATGATGGGCCCAATGGCTGGTAACAACCCCATGATGGCCATGATGATGAGCCTCCGATGCCTTTGCTGTTGGGTCCTTCGAGGTTGCGAGTTACGACCGTCATTGTCAATCGACTTTTCGATTCAAATCCAAGGATGATGAACATGCAGCAGATGATGGCCAAGGCTGGAGGGGCCGCGCCTCAGCAGGGCATGAACCCGATGGCTGCCATGATGGGAGCCTTGTCTTGTAATAGTATGCAATCATGTCGTGGCCTTCCGTGTAAACACTTCGCCCCTCAGTTTCTTGTATGTGTGTATTATGTGCTGAAGGAGACGCGAGATTGTTCAAGAGGATGATGATGCGGTAAAGCCATAAGGCCATAATGTTAGACAATACCTCATGTGATCATGTGATCAGGCCCAGCTTGTTGTTTCCTGTAATGTTTGCTAGCTAGCTAGCTAGCTAGCTAGCTCTAGGGTATCCCGGATCAAAGACTGCTGTCGGTAGACCTGCAGAACTTGTGAGCCCTGGTGGACTCCGTGGACTGCTTCCAGAGTCGAGGAGTTGGTGGCAATGGCGCCGGCTCTGGCCCACGACTCCCAGCGGACAAGGACATCGGCTGCAAAGATTCGGGTGAGGAACATACGTCCATTCAGTTCTCACATCTCGGTGAGCTGGTTAGCAGCATGCAAGTTCAATTCAATCCTCAACCCTACAGAAACAGTGTAGCCACATGGATGCAGGAAAAGCCGACGCTCCCACAAGACGACGATGAGACCATCGACCCGGACATACGCGAGCTCGGGGTGTCTAATCTGCAACAGTGCTTCAAGTTGCAAGCTTCACGCAAGTTTCCTTCACCGCGAAGCCGCTAAGGATTATTTCAACATAGAGGAGCGATGGGTTGTTCGCTTGAACGAGGCTGGGTGGCTCAGGCTACTGCGAATTGACTGAAGATTGCATTTGCTTTCTATTCGCAGCATGTGATCGGTTTTTTGCAAAGGTGGCTGCAACGAAGGGTGTTTGCTTCCTCAGTCAGAGAAGTTTGCTCGTTTCGCCCGCAGGCGATGAAGAAACGGCAAGACACGAAAGCTGTAGACATCGAGAAGCTTTATGAGGTCTTAGCCACTCTCATTGCATCAGCGTGGTTGACACCATGCATGCGATCTTATGCTTCAGCCTGCACACAGCTATTGCAGCCCAGGAGAAGGCTCGGAGCCCGACGGGATTACTTACCGTGCAAATCGGAAAGATGGAGTGCGGGCAGTTCGTTGGGAAGATCAAGCCGGACAAGGACGTGGAGCGGATGGCCAGAATCTTGCCAGACATGCTGTCTCTCTAACCGGAGGCCTTAATTTGTAGAGGGGCCCGCATCTCGCATGTCACGGCACGGGCACGGGCAGCTGCAAGATTTTGGGTCGGTGTTCATTCTTTTCAAGCTTCGACTGGAGATGCTAGCGCCAGGTGATACAAGCATTTGACAGATGGTGAAGTGTTGATTAAGATTCGAGCATCAACCCAGTTCGCCTGACATGCCAACTTGAACAGAAACAGTGACACAGAGTGAACTGAGCATCCCGCGAGATATACCGTTTCGCGGGAACGTGGATCTCGGGTCTCGAAGCCCTGACAAACCCCGAGGCTTAGAAGGGGAGTGGTGGCAGTGGGACGAGAAGCGTCAAACCATGTCAAACCTCTGTCTGGAGGGGATGCGAAACTCAACCGGGGTCGTCCATCGTCACCGTCACGCGCAAGGAGGAAGGTACGACGCACCCACAGAAACAAGGCATCCTGCAAGCCGGCCTTGAGTCACAGAATCGCGACGGTCCTTGGGGATGTGCACCCAGGAAAGTTCAAGCTCGACGATCCTGTGACCTCAAGGCTTACGGAGCTCAAGGCTTCCAACTGATGTGTGGCGCAGACTACCAGCTTACACATGTCGACGAAACGCCACATTCAGAACAGCACCTCAGCGAGAGTGCAGAGGAATCTCAGCTGCGCTGCTGTTTGCCACAGGTTTGGCGGAAGCGAAATGGCGAGGAAGACAGGGCCACAAAGGACTTGCCGGCTTCGTCGCAGTCACTTTGTTTGAGCAATTTAAGGGTCTAGTTGCTCGGCATCCAGACGAGAAGCTTCGTGTATGATTCTCTCGGGAAGGATTTGGAACGGATAGAATACCACCTGCGCTTCGCAAAGAGGCCCAATGCCCTCTGTACTCTTCTGGCTGCTTGGTCAACACTGAGATTGTACTTGCATGATCCTTTCGGCCCACGCCATTGCAACCGATGTCTCTGGGGATGCATCCGAGGTGGGCAAGCTGCTTGAATGTGAGGTGGATGAGTTGCCAGACCTCGTGAAAGCAGAGAAGATCATGACGGATTATAAACTTGACGAGGATGGGCTATGATGCAGAAATTTGCTGCGGCAGTATCTTGTAAGATACTATATGTAAGTCTTGAGTCCGATTCAATGCGCAGACATGCAGAGAATTGTTTACCTTGTGCGACTTCAGCGCGCCTCCAGTATGGGTACGATGCCGGGGAAGCAGAAGATCACCCATTCAGAATTACTAGTGAACCCTCTTTAATTTCCCGGCATGGCTTACAAGTGAGTCAGCCTCATCTAAGAAGGCTTCACAGTTGGAACTGGCAAGGATGCTTGCTCGAAGATGCGGGAGATCATTGAGAAGCGCCGATGGCTCAGCAGTTTGATAGTGGAAGTCAAGCTCTGGAAGGTGTCTTAGCAGCACGTGCTGCAACTGTAAGGCGGCCCGGCCATCCCCAATATCTGCAGCGTTAATTCTCCAAAAATATATAACCTATACACGGCGCACGTATACTGTAGTGCCTAAGCACACAAAACCTGCTGGTTTGAGGGCCCCTCACTTGGCGCAAGTGTCTTGTCCAGGCTACGACGACGAAGATCGTGTGATTGCCAGTGTCCGGAAGCACCTGAATTCCGCTAGCAATGCTTCCTCCATGTCTCTCGGATTTGCAAACTTCTCGCATCTTGGGTATGTCTGTTGGTATCAGTTGGTATCACAAGGAGCTGCACCAGCCTTCTTTCTTGTACGACTGCCGAAAGCTGTCCTAAATTTACTGATCGAGCTGATCAGCGATCAGTGCGTTTGTTGGGTTTGTGCCTTCAACCCAAGGTACCGAAGCCAACGAAGCGGTATTAATTCATGGCAAGCAGCACGTTCGCCTTCCTTGCTCCAGCCGTTCGATCCAAGGTTGTGTAAAATTGCCCGGCAGCTCATCGATGGAGGAGACCTGCCGGATCCGCCTGAGCGACCGCCGAAAGGAAAAGGAGGAGGAAAAGACGGTGGCAAGGAGGATGGCGAGCGTTCAGAGCGCCGCTGGGCGGAATGAAAGAAACTGGGCCCTGTTAGGCAGCATTGCTTTTAACCGCGCGTGGCTTTCGCAGGCAGACGTGATGGCGCTGATCGACATCACGACCGAGACCGTGACTGTACTACAAGGATCAACTTCCAAAACCTGCTTTGGATGTCTGTGCTGAAGCGCAAGCTGCCTCTCACACTTCTTGTACTTGAGCAGGGGTGCTAGAATTTGCCAGCACGGATCCGGGTTTATCTCAAACACCGACCGGCAGACACCAGAGATTTGCAGTTTGCAGGTGGTACTGGGAAACGTCTGTGGGCAGTGTTTGTATGTTGCCTTCCGTCCAATAGTTTCCGCAGGCAATCTGCAGAAAGTTTCCTTTGCTGCCACTTCGCACAACCTTGGGGTCGAGCCCGGGCAACATAAAACCTCACTCGACTGGGTCTCTGTCCGACTGACAGCCTGCATATATAGTGATGGGGGGGAGAAATGAGGCCACAGAGACCGCAGCCGCAGCCGAGACCGCCGGGAGCGCTGCGACAGCCGCGGCCGCTGAGGTCAAGCATCGGCTCAGGCTGAACAAGCCAGCGCTGGCAAAAACATCCGTTGCTGATGCAATTTTTAAGTGTGGCCGTCAAGTTGTCGGATGTAGCCTGCTATTTTTGTGACGTTGTCCTTCTCCCACGTTCATTGCGTGCAGTACATCCTTCCGCCATGTCACGAGAGCTCAAAGCTGCGGCTGCAGGATGGTGACCCAAAGCTAAGATGCGAAGCGCGCAGAAGAAGCGGCGTGCCCTCGTACTTGAAGCCAACGAGAAACCAGTCTTCGCTGCTGAACAAACAGTCAACTGTCTGGCTGGTTATACCAAAGAGGCAGCTTTCCAAGATTAGCATTTTTGGCACTAGGCCTGCAAGGAGCGCAGCCATGGACGGCAAGGAAAATGCTCTAGTGCCGTCCGGAGAAAGCGCGGGTGGCTCCACTGCTTCGGGTCCTTCCCCTTGCTGTCCTGGGGCCTGTGGAGGCTGCCCGGGCTGTCCAGGTTGTGGCGGGTGTCCTTGTCCGTGTGGCGGCTGTGGTTGCGGTCCTTGTGGCTGCCCTTGTGGCTGCGGAGGCTGCTGTCCCTGCGGTCCGTGTGGTCCTTGCGGCTGTGGCTGTCCACGGCCGGGTGGACCAGCTTGCCCACCAGGCTGTGGAGCGTGTCCGAGCTGCCCAGCATGTCCGGGTGCCTGTCCTTGCCCTGGCGGGTGCCCAACTGGCTGCCCCGGCTGCTGTCCCGGTGGATGTGGAGCCTGCCCTGGCGGCTGTCCCGGCTGCCCTGGAATGATGGGCCCAATGGCTGGTAACAACCCCATGATGGCCATGATGATGAGCCTCCGATGCCTTTGCTCTTGGGAGTTGCGAGTGTCATTGTCGCGGCGGGAGCACGCCAGCAGAAATTTCGATTCAAAACTAAGGATGATGAACATGCAGCAGATGATGGCCAAGGCTGGAGGCGCCCCTCCCGAACAAGGCATGAATCCCATGGCTGCCATGATGGGAGCCTCGATTCACTTTAGCAGTCATGCATCGACTTGAAGTGATGCTGTGAATGTTTCAATTTCAGTGCTCGACGTGGCTGTCGAGTTTGCTGTGCATGGCAGTTGAATCTTACAGCAAAGGCATGGCAAACATGGGTGGGGGCGGGCCTGTCCCACAAGCTGCAGAAAAGGAGACCGGAGTGCTACTGCAGCAGTGTTAGCGATCAGTGGAATTTGCCTGCATCTGCCATGATCTGTGTTCCGCTGGTGCCTGGTTTGAAGAGCAAGGCACGCAAAGATGATGTTTGTAGTTATATGTTAGCTGTGTGTATCTATAACTATCTGTACATATTATATATATATATATGTATGCATGTGTGTATGTATGTATGTATGTATGTATGTATGTATGTATGTATGTAGATAGGTAGGCAGGTAGGTAGATAAATAGCTAGTTAGCATCCATGGGATGCCCGGCCTGAGTAGCGTAAGCATCACGTGCACCACGTTGCAGGACAAGCCAGTAATAAAGGAGGACGATGACGAGACGATAGACCCCGATCTCCGCGAGCTTGGGGTGGCTCTGCACGAAAAAATGAAGAACACTCCGGCGTTTTCAGCAGTTGCAAGTGCTCCCGAACGGGCAGTTTCAGCATATACATCATATACCCTCCCGAATGAGTGGTTGCAGCAGTCTAAGTAAACAAAGACCTGGTAAGAACGGAAGAAGGGACCGGTATGACTCTTGCGAATTTTCCTTGCGTGGACCGTTGACTTCAATTGCGGGCTTGTGGCTGCCCAACATTAATCCAGTGGCAAAAATAAGGACTATTTCAACATTGAGGAGCGCTGGGTGGTTCGCTTGAACGAGGCCCGATGATGCGGCACGACCCGCAGCTCCTGCGGTATTGTCTTCCATTGTCCAGGCCATGAAGAAGCGACAGGACACCAAAGCTCAGGACATCGAGAAGCTGTATGAGGTCTTAGAACCCGTGGTTGCAGTATTTTCTAGCACACCGGTCCATACAGAGCATGAAGTTTTGGACATGAAGTCTGCGATTCCGTGCGTATGTGCATATTGTTGCCAAGGAGAAGGCTAGGAGTCCGACGGGACTGCTTACCGTGCAAATCGGGAAGATGGAGTGCGGGCAGTTCGTTGGCAAGATCAAGCCAGACAAGGACGTGGAGCGGATGGCGAGAACCCTGGCATGAACAGTGGCTCCTTAGGGAGCTCCAGGGAACGTGAAGCGCAAGGCCCAGGCTTCTATCACAGCTGGACACTAGGGCTTCCTCTTTTTGATGTATTCGATCAAGTACCATTTACAATCATTTTCACTGGCATCTACGTGGACACCTGATGTTTTGTGGCTACCCAATGTCGCCCAATAGTACCCCCTTCCCTGGTGGCTATAAGGAAAATTCAAACTTGACGATCATGTCACCTCAAGAGTGACGGAGCTGAAGGCATGGATCTCAGGGGAGGTGGTTCTGGAAAGTTCCGAAAGCTTGTATTGTTTGGCCATGAGACGCTCGCCACATTGCAGCTTTCATCGAAGCTTCTTATTGTAACCTGGAAGGTGTGGCGGAAACGCAACGGCGAGGAAGATCGTGCTGCGAAGGACTTCCAATTAGCTGCCGTCATCAGCTCCTGCTGCGGCAAGGTTATCTGCTTGTTATGCGGACTTTCTGCAGGACTTGGAGCGGATAGAGTATCACTTGCGCTTCGCCAAGAGGCCCAACGCACTGTGCACACTCCTAGCGGCCGGGCACAATGTTGACACGGTGGCTCTGGTTTTGCCTTCGTTCCCGGCGGTTGCTGCTGAGCGATGAGCTAAGGTTGGACGGCTGTTGGAGGGTGAGATAGACGAGCTGCCAGACCTAACCAACGCCGAAAAGATCATGACAGATTTCAAGCTGGATGAGGATTGCGCGCGGAGCTTTAGGGGCATGCTTTGTGACGTGCGGTAGCGACATGAAGCCTGTCCAACAATCCGGAACCATATTTAGCAGTTTTGCTTTCCTGGAGATGTTATACTTTTGCCTCGGAAGCCCGGATAACTTCTGCAGGATGCTTGTTCAAAGCTGCGGGAGATCATCGAGAAGCGCTACTCGATGTGACAACAACTCGAAGGGATGCTGTGCAGCTCAGGGTGGGTGGGGTTGTGGTGCTCAGACTTTCAATATACTCGTAGGTTTGCGACCTCGGTCGAATTTGCTTCACAGATCAAGCCTGGATGATCGCTACCATCGCCATACCATCTCCTATAGCCTGTAGGCAGTCCCGGATAATATACCCTCACAGGCAGCCGGTTTTGTAGCCGTAAGCCAGCCGCCTCCCGCAGAGGTTCTCCGGACGAAGAGCGCGTGCTTACCTCTGTTCGGAAGCACTTGAAGTCGGCGAGCAACGCTTCATCAATGCCCCTGGGCACAAATGTCGGTATAGAACTGCGACCAATACAAGCTAGAGTTTGCGGTTTGACCGGCTACTGCTAGATTTGATTCCACTCCAAGCACGGCACGAGACTGTTCTGCATTGGGGTAATGGATGAGGGACGGACAGACCCTTGTTGACATCTTGTCTTTTGATCCAAGGTTGTGCAAAATTGCCCGGCAGCTCATCGATGGACAAGACCTGCCGGATCCGCCTGAGCGACCGCCGAAAGGAAAAGGAGGAGGAAAGGACGGCGGCAAGGAGGATGGCGAGCGTTCAGAGCGCCGCTTGGGCTGCAGATCCCACGGCAAGAAATTAGGCAATGTGACTTGATAGGTGACCGTGCTGCTTTGTCTCGTGTCTGCAGTCTTTGCAGGCAGAGACCGTGATGGCGGTGATCGGCATCACGACCGGGACCGTAACTGTGCAGCAAGCGCCGGTAAGCCGTGCAAGAACTGCAGCAAATCCGGATGTAAACGATCCCACGAGTTTTTCAGTCTGCTGGTAGTGCGGCAGCGTGTCATGTCGGAGGACGTTTTGTGGGTCTCGGGACTAGGGACTCAAAGCAGCCGACATGGCTGTCATACGTCCAGTCCACCGTCCTTGGCCCGGCTGCCAGCATTGAGGCGCATGTTTGGTTTGCAGCTCATATGGCTGTGCCACAAGACCAGTTGGCAATCTCTGAGTAGATATGAGCCGTTGGTTCTGCTTGGACTAGTTAGAGCCCAACGCATGCAAGGGGCACACAAAGTATGTTAGGCGATTATAAGACAGGAAGGAGTGATGCACGCACACCGACGACGAAATGTTCCAATCGTTTGTGAATGACCTGCATCTTCCCAACGACAGAGGTCACAAGCGGGACCGCAGCCGCAGCCGCGATCGGCGGGAGCGCCGAGACAGTCGTGGCCGTTAACTATGTACAGGCGATGCCACAACAAGGAGGTGAGAGGGGCGAAGGGCGGTCCCCGGCAAAAGATGAATCCGAGACGTTTGGCGATTGCGTGCTTGTTGATCGATTACGACAGCTGTGTACATCAGTCATGTTAAGTTGAGCCGAGTCAGCTTTCCTTGATTCCAAGATGCTCGTAACGAATTTCTCAGCCATGTCATGTTCTATGGTGATGAGTGATAACAGCACGGATGAGCATGTTGATGCAGGGTGTAGGTGGCAGATCTGGAACCTGCACTCCATCAGGCATCATCCTGGAATGAGACATTGGACGATGTAGTGGAAGTAGCATGCAGGCACCGGCAACGAATCTTGCCAGACGGCAGACTTGGGCATTTCCAAGCGAGAGTTGTCCTGCAGGTTATAGCTATAGGCCTGCAGCCATGGACGGCAAGGATAACACTCAGGTGGTTCCAAGTGGAGGTGGAACTGACTCCGCTTCGGGTCCTTCCCCTTGCTGTCCCGGGGCCTGTGGAGGCTGCCCGGGCTGCCCAGGTTGTGGCGGGTGTCCTTGTCCTTGTGGCGGCTGTGGTTGCGGTCCTTGTGGCTGCCCCTGTGGCTGCGGAGGCTGCTGTCCCTG
>CAJNDV010033025.1:15854-33324 GCA_905221635.1 Symbiodinium sp. CCMP2456
AGCCTCCGATGCCTTTGCTGTTGGGTGCTTCGAGATTGAGAGTTGCGACTGTCATTGTCAATCGACTTTTCGATTCAAAACTAAGGATGATGAACATGCAGCAGATGATGGCCAAGGCTGGAGGGGCCGCGCCTCAGCAGGGCATGAACCCGATGGCTGCCATGATGGGAGCCTTGTTTTGCACATAGCAAACTGATTATGAGTGCAGCTTCATTTGCTCGTTTCAATGGATTCTCGATGCAGCTCCCCAGCACACGAAGTCCTCTTCGCTGTGCCATGCAACTCCGGAGTGCCCTTCGCCACGTGCTCAAGGCACGGCAAACATGGGCGGAGGCGGGCCTGCACCACAAGCCGTGGAAAAGGACATTAGACGGAGCTTTGACGGGGTCTCTTTTCACAGTCAGCCTGCGCAGCGGCTCGCCTTTTGCCGTGAAGGGTGTTGGACAGGCTGCTTGGTACCCAAGCGGCATTTGCAGCAGTTCACGCAGCACATGATGCCAGCTGGAAAGGGCCATCTGATCGTCGCAGGACAAGCCGTCAATAAATCATGACGACGACGATGCTATTGACCCTGACCTTCGTGAGCTTGGGGCACTTCTGCTGCACGAAGAAAGAACAGCATGACGTAAGGCTTAAGAATCTACATTGCGTGGACTGTTCTGTTCAGTTGCATGGAATCATTTCCTTGGACATGCACCTGTTCTCGCGGTGGCACAACTTTCTGCTGCCAAGCTCATGTTTGTATGATTTTGTATGCATCAAGTGGCAAATCTAAGGATTATTTCAACATTGAGGAGCGCTGGGTGGTACGCTTGAACGAGGCCCGATGATGTGGCACGACCCGCAGCTCCTGTGTCATTGTTTTCCATTGTCCAGGCCATGAAGAAGCGACAGGACACCAAAGCTCAGGACATCGAGAAGCTGTATGAGGTCTTAGAACCCGTGGTTGCAGTATTTTCTAGCACACCGGTCCATACAGAGCATGAAGTTTTGGACATGAAGTCTGCGATTCCATGCGCATGTGCATATTGTTGCCAAGGAGAAGGCTCGAAGTCCGACGGGACTGCTTACCGTGCAAATCGGGAAGATGGAGTGCGGGCAGTTCGTTGGCAAGGTCAAGCCTGACAAGGACGTGGAGCGGATTGCAAGAACCGTGACTGCATTGGTCCAGTGCCACTTGTCCCGGCGGCACCTCTGCACATTTTGTTTGTGCGGGGCAAGTCCTCGGAATCGCGCTCTTAGCATGAAACATTCAAATTTCAACTATCCTCTGCAGGAGTCCCACCGCGGCACCCGATAGATTTGTGCGGTTGCCTCACTGGTGTGCCATAAACCCCCGAGTTGTGCCAGGAAAGTTCAAGCTTGATGACCATGTGAGTTCAAAGATCACGGAACTGAAGGCAAGGAGGACCCAGGGTAGCTCTTGACATGTCCGGAAACTTCATGAGTCTTTCCAAAAGTTGCAAGATCAACAAACTTCAGAGCCTTGCCGACTGTCTGGCGACAGGCTTTCATGGTCCTCCGTTGGAAATTCAGGAGGGTTTGGGGCAAAACCCCTCTATAAAGACTTAAGAACTGGTGGCCCTATTTGTTAGATTCACTGTAAAACGACAAGGAATACTTAGTTGTTAATGCTAAGGATTCTGTGTCAAGATTTTTCAGTATGGCAGGTACGCAATGTAAAATAACACCAAAACCCAAGTGAACATAGCAGACGTTCCAAAAGCAAACCCACAGCATTGGTATCGAGTCATACTACGCCTTTGGGCCCGCAGTCTTCTTGGTCCTTGGCAACCGAGAACTGTGCTTCCAACTTCCAAGTATGGTAAGAGTATATCCGGACCCCAAAATCGGTTCGGGTTAGTGAGGTTTTACCGATCATCAAAACGATAACCCGAACGATGGGGCTTGGCAACAACATCTGTGGTCGGTGAACACTTGATCATCTGTGTTTATTTAAAGCCAGTACTAAGCGACAGGAGGAGTGGATGCGTGCAAAGAGTGCACTGCTCAAGGCCTTCTTTAAACTCCTTCCCTCGGATTACTGCTCACACAATCCCCTCCCCCCAGCCCTGTTACTTGGACTGTCTACTAGCAGAATCTCTTGTCCGGCTAGTACCCAGGCTCGAGTCCCCGTCCTCAGTAAGACCCCGAGAAGCTTTGTCAAGGACAGAGGCAATCCTGCGATGTAGCAACAGAGATAAACATAGTTCGGAACTTGTGAAACGATAAGCAGTAAAACCAAACGATAAGCTTTCAAAAAGGGATAGGAATCCGTGACCGACAGGACGTTAAAGTTAAAGTGTCAGTTATCCATGATACCGCAGCTCGGGTCTCCTCCCAACTTGTCGTGTGCAAACAATGCAAGTGGCTCATGTGCTCAGCCTGTAGAACGGCTTTCGTGGATCCTTGAATCCTTGAAGGTGTGGCGAAAGCGCAACGGCGAAGAAGAGCGAGCGATGAAGGACAGCGTGTGACTGTGCCAATCTGTCCGTCACCACTGCTGTGGTGTATCTTAGAGTCTAAGACGTTCATAGATGGGCGTCTCATGCGAAATTCATGTTGAAGCCTTTGACATGCTCGACGAGTATCATGCTAGAAGCATAGGTCTTGCCTTGCTGCGCTGTCATGACGATAGTCCTCGAGTGTTCTCAAGGACTTGGAGCGGATAGAATACCACTTGCGCTTTGCCAAGAGACCAAATGCGCTTTGCACGCTCCTAGCAGCTCAGCCAAATATAGACCCCAATAGTTTGGATTTCTGGCCCTTTCAGTCTGCACATCGACCCGTAGCCTGAGAGCCTTACTCTCCGCGTTTGCCCAAACGGTTGTGCTTGTCCTTGATATATTATATTTAGCCATGCGATAGGTTATCATGGGCTACAGTTATAGGCCTCAGACGCTAAGCTGCATCCTTCGCTAGGCGCAAAAGCTAAGGTTGGTAAGCTGCTCGAGGGTGAGGTCGACGAGCTGCCAGATCTCACCAATGCGGAGAAGATCATGACAGACTTCAAGCTAGACGAGGATAGGGTGGCTAGAAGCGAGTGTTGCGACAGATCTTTTGTATGAGCCAGCCTACAGGATGCCTGTTCTAAGATGCGAGAGATCATCGAGAAGCGTCTTCGACTCAGTGCAACCGCTATAAAATAGTTGACACAGGCACAAAGGCGAAGCTCGGATCAAGCAAAACAATCTCGCCGTGCAGCCAATAGCGTAGCTGCAGAGCACTTTCTCAACGTCGGGATTGGCGGGGGAAATCCGAGGCTCTGCGGACGAAGAGCGCGTGCTCACCTGCGTTCGGAAGCAACTCAAATCAGCAAGCAATGCATCGTCAATGTCCCTGGGCAGACTTCGAACATTGCACGGCAAGAGACGAGCGTGTTATAGGCGAACACACGGATCTTGCCGTCCCATTTCTTTTTGAGGGTTTGGGAGTTTTTGAAGCTTCAAAGCACGGTTGCTTTGTCATCCTCTGTAAGAGTCCCGTTTGTTGAATCTAGCACGAGAACAGTAGTCGTTGCAGTACATCTGTTGCAAAAAGGTAGTCAGAAAGAACAACTACCCTGCGGCTGATACCTTGTCTTAGTAAGGGTCTGTTTTGGTGGTATTCTTTGGTCACAAAGACACCACGACGGTACAGAACCTAAACGGTATCCAGAAAAATGTGACTGTATATGTCGTGCTTTAACGGCCCTATACTAAACCTGGGAGGATCATTCGATCTTTCGCCGGTGCACTGTCAAGGTTGTGCAAGATTGCTCGCACACTCATTGATGGCGGTGACTTGCCGGATCCGCCAGAGCGACCGCCAAAGGGTAAAGGTGGGGGCAAAGACGGTGGCAAAGAAGACGGCGAACGTGGAGAGCGTAGCTCGACATGATAATTATTGGGTTGCTCAGATACTGTAGCCCTGGTAAGTCGCGCTTCGTGTCATCCGCCCCCTGTCAGGCAGAGACCGCGACGGTGGGGACCGTCATCATGATCGTGACCGTGACTTGCCGGGACTGCAACAGTTTCGATTGTAGGACTGGGGGCCCGCATGTAGGTTTTCGCACAGTTTCCACCCTAGACAAACAGCCGTGAGTGACTTCAACGGAGCTGGAGGCCGGCGTGACCGAAGCCGCAGCCGTGATCGTCGAGACCGCCGCGACAGCCGTGGCCGTTAGTGATCGTTAGGGCTGCTGACAGCGAAAGATCGCGGCCGGGGTAAGGCAAAGCTCCATCGTGCCATGCAGACATGGTGCAGGTCCTGGTCTAAAGTGGCCGAGCCGACACGTAGGCTCCGCAAGCTGATGCAAGCAGAAAAAGCGTGCTGACAGGCTCATGGTCATGCTTTCTCCTCACAGTGATGGATTCCAGCTAGCAGTTCAATTGCTAGCTTTTTCCCACAGCCCTGTGCCAGCTCATTCCCGTCACAGGAGTTCCTTTCCTGCAAGTGTGGCTTTACGTGACTCGGCCAGAGCTGCACCTCGAAGCGGCTTTGCCTGGACGGCCGTCTTCAAACCACTTGGCAAGTTGCTGACGCCCACTGTTGTTGTTGCTGCGACACGCACATCCAATCTCCAACCCCCAAGGTGTGGAACTCCGAGCCTTGGAGGATCTTGGAGGATTGATAGTCAAGCCCTATTCGGCTGATTCGTTAAGGATGGCAGGCGCTGCGGCGTCGTGCACGCCATAGGACATGTAGCAGGCCACATTTTTGAATTCACAGGATCAGACGGCCTCATGCCTGGCATATGGTGTCAAAGGTGTGTTTGCACAAATACAGATACCCGTACATACATATATGCATGCACCCTCATGTGTCAAAATCAATCATCTGCCTCACTCCTGCCTTCCCTCTCTCGCTTGTTGTCTCTTGCTCGCCCGCAGAAGTGCACGTGCGCGAGACACATGAGGATGGCACAGCACTGAACGAGCAAGCAAGCAAACACCATGAACCAAGGCGACCGTTCTGTATCGGGCGTGCCACCCTGCAGGTCAAGCCAGCAAACAAGAGATGCACCATTTTCAGCCACAGGGCTTCGGCTATTTATGTTGCACTCGGGCCTCCCAGCAAGGAAAGCCTTGGAGAAGCACCAGCAACGCGGCTGCTCTGCCTCGGAGGTGAAGCAAGGCCGATGCCTGGGCCGAAGCGCTTCGTCACAACGAGAGGGGTCTGAAAATGTATCCTTTCTTCGGCATTTCATGGTACTGTCATCTAGTCCTTCAAAGATAAGGAGGCCCGGGGGACTGCCTAGTTCTTTGTCATTGATCGGGGTTCTATGCTTGCTGTTGTGTTGCAAAAAACCGGGCATCCACAACTTTTACCGACTGTCAGAGTTGTTTCCCCCACAAAGCCCCGAAACAGGGGAGCACCCCGCGGTGCGGGGAGCCTGACCCGCTCCCGACGCCCCGGCGAAGAAGAAGAAGAAGAAGAGAGTAAAGAAAGAGAGACGGACAAATCTGCGTTCGCGGCGATGTTCGCTGAGGTCAAACCACAGCCTTCACACCCAGTGCGGGGCGATGGTCGCAACCGATGGTTCGGAAGGCGGGTTGTGGCCAGAGGCATTGGTCAGGCAGAAATGTCTCATGGAACCGAGTTGAACCCTGCGAATGCCCGCCCTCCAGTCTTGCACCCCATGTCACGCGTCCCGACTCCCTCTCAGAGGAGCTCTCGGACAGCTTGCACAAGCGGCCTGGGGCCGAACTTGGCAACTTGCTAAGTTCGGATTGCGGCCAGGCTATGCCTTTGTTTGAGAGGCTGGACCAATCAGTGGTTGACATCATCATGGCAATCTCGCAGATGTCACGCAACTGGGCCCATTTAAACTAAACCCTGGGAGGTGCGTTGCAGGCTTGCAGGTTACTCCAGTGTGCAAACACCGCATGTATTGCATGCCCCCGTGTCCAGCCTGCGTTCTATCCCTGTGCAGGCCAAAGCTGCAGCATTCACGGTCTGACGCTGTAAGTTCTCAAACCCTCAGTCGGAGAGAAGAAGGACGGCATGTGCCGGGATTGTCTCGTGTGTGCGTGTGTGTCTTGGTGCTAAACATGTTTGCCACAGCCAAAGGAAAGGAAAACATACCCTGCTTGTCATTGATTCCAGAATGCCGGCGTTTGCTTGCAGGTGGCAGATTTACCCTTTGCTTAAAGCCATTAAAGCCTGTGTTTCAAGCATCATCATACAGAAACGGCTGCTTCAATTTCGAACTGTACCAGAGTCGGACCTATGATAGTGAACAGGCTCGGTCAGGTTACACTCCGTGTGGCAGTCAGAGGCAAGATCGCTTGCTGTCGCTCACCCGCCCCGCCTCACACTCAGCTGAGACCTCCACATGACTCAAACGAACCATGTCAAGCTAGTCCCAAAATATTGCTCAAGCTGTGTGCGAATAGCAAGGGAAACAGCATGCCCAGACCCCGATGCGAATAAGCACAACGCTGACCCCGAGAACGAGCAGATTATGCGCACTTCTAAAAGTGGGATTGTTGAGAAGAGCGCGGAAGAAAGCCATGGATTGTAAACCTAACAATTTGTGGAGCCTTGCCAGCTGCGTGCGAGAGTGAGAGTCGAAACCTAAGAAGAGGGGAGGTCTTCGGTCCAGCTCTGAAAATTTGGTAAGTGCCATTGCTAGTGGTTGTTGCATCGAGCTTTTCAAGTTGATTCGGACGTGGACCGACCAAATTCAGGAGGGGTCCAATTTACCTTGCACATTTCGTTCCGGTAGAGTGAGCTGTGGTCGTGAACCCGTGCCCTTCACTGGAGTGATCTCATGGTCGCAAAACCGATGGCGAGCCCACTTCAATTTAAAAGTTTCGTCAAAAGTGACGACCCTATAGGCGAAAAGTGACATGTTTGAAAGGACGCTCAGCTGATGTGGATGATTCGCACCTAACCTGCGGATGTGGCTTTACCTGCGGGACGCCTTCTGCTACTGAGCCGAATCAGCACCATTGACCGTTTTGGGATCTCAACCACCCCCCCGAGCATGTGCATGTGCGTGTGTGTGTGTAAACGATGCGTTGGACTGTCTTCGACACACAAGAGTTTGTTATCACAGTTGTCGCACTCTGCACTAGACGGGCGTGGTGTGAAAGCATAGGCCGGCTAGTCCCAACTCGAAGTGTTTTGTCGAAGAGGCCATGGACCGCCATCAGAGGAGGCTGGTGTCTTTAAGGATGTTTGAGGGAGGGCGAACTGAACACATGCCCTCCGCAAATCCACCCCCAATGACTGACTACTGTATTAGGCGCTATAGGCCCGTCGGCTGGCCACATTTGGCCAGCCCTTGCTGCCTGGAGCCGGAGCGAAGCCGTAGTTCTTAGAGCAGAGTCCACACGCCTTGATCATGGCCTTTATCGCGAATTCGTGTACTGCATGCTTGTCGAGCCTTGTCGACCACCTTTGCGACAGGTGCAGCTTGGATGTGCGATCCGCTCCTGCTAGTCCGGCTGCTGTGGACAAGGCTGCCAGGATCTTCCAGGTAAGTTGAACTATATTGAACTGTAGCGGAGGTGTCGTGTTGTCACTGATTTGGCAGAGCTGCAACCGAACAACAGGTCATATGCACACGCAAATGTGTTCCCTTTACACAGATGCGCGTAAGCATGACATGGAGCAAACAAGGCGTTCGATGTCCAGCTGAGAAGGAGGCGTGCTGACATGATTTTTGAGTTTGTCACGGTGAATCATCCTGTCAGCAAGCCTTGGTTTGATCGAATTGCTGAGACAGGGTTTCGTTGTGTTAAGGTACCATATAGGACCTGAGTCGTGCAGGCATCAATGTGCGCGCAGCTGAACATGGGTCCATCCATGTCTTTTCGTGTAAGTGCAGACGGCTTGGTGTAGATTGCACACCCATCATTGTGCGATATTGTGCGGTTCCAGGTTTGGCAGTGAACTACAAGCTCCAGTTGTGGACAAGGCCGGCTGCGGAGACCAAATGCATTCACAGGCGTTGCGACTTCTTCAACATCAATCGCTGCACTTTCCTGTCCTTGCACTTATCTGACTCTGCCGTAGCAACACGCCCTGCCAAATTGCCAAAGTCAAGTCTTTTTTCATGGTTGTGTGCTGTGGGGTCGTTGTGAACAGCCCTTCAAACGCCTAAAGGCAGCGTGCTCCCACAATCTGGAGGAGGCAGAAGGCAAGACCGGGAGCTCTCTGAGGCGGACGCGCTTAGTGCAGGGCGAATTGCCGTGCATTCGGTCAATGCTGTGACCTGTGTAAGTGCAATTTTATAAGCATGGTTGCAATAAGGTAATCCGTTATTCGTGGTTTCGGCACCCTCATCATTGCATTATTAGATTCTGCACGATCCTTCTCATCCTCATGCCCAGTCTAGGCTTGCTTTATTTTGCTTTCATATACCCTCATGCATACGCAGCAACAGCATTTTCCTGGTCGTTGATCTTGCTTGAATCCACGTCATGTACTGCAACTGCGGTGTGTTGAAGAAGACGCGTACCATTCGCTAGGTTTCTTCTCGTGCGCCACGGGGAGAGTGCCAACCGGACGCTCAGCTACACCACGAGCCGACATCCTGTCAGAACTCTGCAAACGGACCATGACGGAATGGGGCCGGTTTTCGCGACCAAGGGGCAGCGCAAGCAAATGCCCCGATCCTGCGCTGTCTACTAAAGGCCTGTCCTTGCACGGTCGCAGCAGTCCTTGCTTTTTGTTCACTCACCTGCCCGGCTGATAGGCTGACCCGAAGACGGTAGAAACGGCTGAATCTGATGAAGGAAGTTCCTTGTAAAAGTTGTTAAGCGAAATTATGATGCCAAGAGTATATATACATATATACACACATGCGATCTGTTTTTGTTGCACGATGCACCGCTGGTATCTCCAAAAGATGTTCTGGAGCAGGCCAGCGGCAAGCGGAGGCATTGGCTGACCGTTTGGTTGGCGAGATGCAGAAGGACAGGAAGCCCGCTGTAGTGCGTTGCATGTAGAGTTGGAACTGGAATAGTTCAAACCCGGGAGAGGTTGCGGCTGCTGGTGACCTGCAAATCTGGTGTAGCCCCATGCTGCGATGCTTGCAGACAATCAAGCCGGCAGCTCATCTGCATTCAAAGGCTAAACATATTACGAGGAGAAGGTTGATTGCAAATTATCGCTGTGGTTTCTTTACACATTTACAGCTGCACATTTGAAGGCAATATTCTCTCACTTCCTGCAGCAGTTCCCGGTGCACACCTGCGCAAGCTTAAACTGGCTGTTTGGCCCTTCATGTCAATTCCACGGCTGCACCAGCAATGCTGCTACAGTATGCTACTCTTGCTTGGAAATGCCTTGCCACCAAGACGATGGACGTGTTGGACTTGCCGAAAAGCAAATGCATTTGCCATGGCTTCGCAGCGGCATTCGGACATTCATTCCTGAAGTTTGGATGGATTCCCAAGTGAATGCAACATGAGGCATAGAGAACAGCGGTTTGATACGGGTGGGCTGAGTTGGCTAAGAGCAGCAACATGACCTCATAGGCAGCTTGACTCAGTGCAGGGCTTGGCAGCCAAAGCAGAGACGCTGCAAAACAGAGCCACGGTCCCTGGTGCAGAGGTGCTTGCTACGAGCACGGCTGTGCAGGACTCTCTTTTGAGGGAGCCTTGGCTTTCCGACGTAAGATTTGTGGAGTTTTGACCGATGCATGATGTGGCATGATGCGGCGTGTCTTCTGGGCGCTGCGCAGTGGTCTGGAGCCTTCAGAATCAAATGCTTCGAATCTGCAGCTCGCAACTACTTTGAAGTCAGAGGACACTCGCATGTTGCGTTGGAGTGGCGGCATCTAGGACATGCATTTCTTTCAACACTCTGGAAGGTTGTGTGGGCTTCAAGCTCGTTTTCTTACGTGATGCCTGTCAGTGCCGAGCAGAACCGGCGCATAGGTTTGGTGACCACACTGTAATTTTAAAGTTCATGTGTTTGTGAGGCACGCCAGCTGCGATCATTGCGGCTCGGCCAGGTGTTCAGAAAACACTTGTCACCAAGTGCCAAGTATATCATTATGACGTTGCTGACAGTTTAAAACCGGAGTTGGATGATCAAGTTCAAGCTTTGTACAAATTGCGACAGTGTGAATAGTCCGCAGCTGCATCCGAATGATGAATCCTTCTGCACCTTATTATTGGTTGGATGCTGGTGGCCCTCTGGAACCTCCGTCACTCAGGATTGCAATAATAAAAGTATAATTGCCGGCCATCGTGTCGAATCGCGTCGCAGCCAAGGAAGAGCAGTTTCCGAATTTCCGGTTTACGGGCTCCACACTCAGTCACGCTGAGTCTTGCTGTGTAGCCAGAAGGCTCAATTATGCTGTTGTGAGAGTGGGAGGACAGGACAAGATGTGAATTTTCATAGTTGTCGCAATTTGTCATGCTACTTTATATGTGCGACAAAAGCTCTGCTGTGACATTTGGCTCGAGCACCTCATGGCTTGCCAAATCCTTTTACCCGCGTTCGGGCTGGGGGCCGTGGAGCACTGCTTGGCTGATTTGGCTTGCTGCTTGGAATCCTAACTGCCTGGGAAGTATTTCCGATAGTTTGTTGCATGGGCGCATGGATGGCTCGGAGACTAGTGCCTTCAGGCATATCCCTGCGTCTTGTACCAAGTGTTGCGGACTCCTGCAGTCTTACCTTCAGTTCCAGGACTTGGCACTACATGGAACTACTAGAAGGATCTAGGGCCTAGGGGACCGTGATTTAATTACTGTGACTGTGACATTCAGGACCGGCCATGTCCCGGCGGATTACTAAACTATGGCTGCTGTGGTGGACAGCATTAGCTGTGAGGACAGATTCGGATTCAAATGATGAAGACAGAAGCTTTCCAGCAAAGAGGTGTAATTCTCTCGGGAACGGCCTGCACTTGTGACCTCATTGTGTCTCGGAAGTGACGAGCCCGACTGATCCTAAGCACTGTATCCTCAAGTTGGTGCCGTGCTGCCCAGGATACAGAAAGGGCTTGGTGATTTGGGTCTACACCTTGAACCTTGGAAAACTCAGTCCCTTGGCGATCCGACCGACGTAGTCCCAGGCATCCGAACGAACCAGAGTGCCGTACCAGTTCATTGTTCTGCTCACTACTTGACACACTACCTTGAGTCTAGTCAGCATCGGATGATTGACTTGATAGCGTATTTTTCAGGAGAAGGTTGAGTTTGAATGGTTCACGGAAAAAAATGTGGTTTTGGGGCAGGCCGGCAGGGGGCAGCGGGGTGGGTTGAATCCGATGCTTTCGTCTGACTATCGGGTACACTTACAATTTACCCTTACATCACCCACGCAAACATGCGCCGGCGTGTATGCCTATGCCTGCGCACGACAAGCACAAAAACACACACAGACACACACACACACACACACACACACACACACACGCACGCAGGACTCACTGCACATTCGTACCTGTTTAGCTGGACATATTCGTACCTGTTTTTTCTGGACATATACTTACAGTGTTGCAGACCTCAGCCCGTTCAATTTGTGATATCTCAGCTTCACTGATTCAGCAATCCCCCGAGGAGTAAATGATTCTAGTCATTGTTGCGCACGCATTTAGATGAGTTTAGGCTTGAGCCACAGTCTTTGCAGTCGCATTGGGAGGGGCAGAACTTGTTGCACTCACACTGTGCTCGACAGACAAGGGCAAGCAGTCGTGGCATGCCACCACAATGACTTCAAATGTTGAAACAGGCTTGGCCAGAATGCCAGCAGCAGTTTCTCCCAGTGCAATCACAAAGATACATTTGCCAGTTGAACTGCTTCAGACGGATATGGGAGCAAAGTCATTGGCTTTTCACGTTTGGTGGTTTGCTACTAGCCTGTCTCGTTTCTCCAAATTGCTCCTGGGTGCTGCCATGCTACTGAGGTTTGCCTGCCCTGTGAGAGTGTGACGATCGATTGTGTGTTGCGCATCTCTTGCCGCAATCCTGTCATTGCGCACATGTCAAAAATGCAGTGCAGCTGAAGCATTGCGCCCAACAACCAATGCCAAAGCACGCGAGCTTGTGAAAAAAATCCTTGCAAAGCCTGTTCCTGAACCTGAAACTTGAAAGAGCCCCAAGCCATGCCAGGCCACTGCCACTGTTTGACACAAAACAATAGCACGAGCAGTCACACCAAGACTCCAAAGTGAGGCAGCTGTCTCCTTCTAAATGTCACATGCTTTCAGCCCTCCAACAGTTAGTTCAAGAGGCCCGCAACTGGAATGCATGAGCACAAGTGCCTACTCACTTTCGCTGGTTACGACTTGCATATATGACAGGCGCAAGAACTTTCACAATGACAAGCATGGTTTTGGATCCCTGTCAATGCTCAGGCAAGCCGGGGAACCGAGCGGGCATTGAAGACATGGTCGACAACTTGCTGGCGAAAGCTCGAGACCAGCGCGTCAAGCTGGTGTCTGTCAACTTCCAGGTTCTGCGACTCCTAACCCTGGGTCGACAGTCTAGTTGCGACCATGAGCAAAGAGAGTCCACAGACAGCAAGGAGGGATTTCTGCTTTGCAGGAAGCTCCGAGTGAAAAGACCTTCTTCATCAGGCCGGTCACAGGGTGGAATCGTGGCCGCACAGCTTCGTGGTGAGCTCCTACTAACACTTCGTTGCAACATTGCGCATGCGCAGAGCACTCTAAAGCAGCACCTGCTTTCAACCTATCGTTCATGGAGAGCACCGGCACTTTGAATTTGACTGTGCCGGTAGACTAAACAGACCCAGGAGGGTCATCAGAACGCGCCATCTTTGCAATGAGCAGCATCTCGGACATCAAAGACTGAGGAGAGCCATCTGGCAAGGGAGGTCCTCCAACGTTTTGCCGATGGTTGCTGCATCGTCAGCTGTATGCAGGTCAGGTGCAGCTGAGGCTCCATGCCATCCAGATAAAATGCGACTTCGCCCTCTTCTCCTACCTGTACATCGCTGACTACAGAACAGAGCGACAGGTTTCTCGGTCAATCTGGATGCGCGCAGAAAATTACCCACTTCTTCCCGAAAGCGACAACTATACATACGAGGAACGGACAGAGTCATTGCCCAAGTCCTGATTCCGATGTTGCGACGGAGTCGAAACTACGTGCCAGGCTAGCTTAGTCTGATACAGGGAATGGGGGTCAGAAGGAAACCACGTGGTGCGGATGAAAGGCTGGCAGCGGTTTAAACATTCTTGTGTGCGACTCGTGGGTAACACTCAGCATGTCATAGCATTTGCCGGAATCAAATTACATTAGGTGCCGCACATACTCGACTTTGCTGACTCCATATCTGATATTTGCTTACCCCACCCCCGTTCTCTATACCGTTGCCAAGATGCCTGTGGATGGCGACATCCGGGGAGTGAGGAGATGCTGTGACAGCATCCGGTAGCATTTGCAATGCTTGCTTTTCAATCCTTGGAGTTCGTGTATCAGGACTTTGGTTTTCACGTCCGGCCCCTATGCGGCCGCATCATCTGCTGAGCCAGCTATAGTTTCAGCTTCAAGTGATTTGATGTCAAGGCAAAAACAACTCCGGGATCTAGAGTCCACTGACATTGTCGACGACAAGTGCCTCGTCTGTGTCCGCAAGCTTCAGTGCACAGGTTCTTGCAGCGCCCTTACTGACAGAGAGATTTGCCAGCAGGTACGCCGAGGGATGCGGGGCTGGGAAGGAGTCGAAGGAACTACCTGAGACCTACTGGGGAGGTGGCGTCTGCGAGGGTTGAAAGTCGAAACTAGCAGCTGTTGCGGATGGGCATATGCGAGCGGCAAGCCCGGCATTCAGTTGCAAGTGCGACTTCCAGGCGTCCTGCACGATGATGCGCCGAAACCGGCGAATGCCTTACATTATGCGAGCATTATTCTGGAGAGCTTTGCGCATGCGACCGGACGGGGTCAGCCGCATCGGCTGCAGACTAACTACAGCATACGGCAACTGCATGCGAAGGAGCAATACTACACATACTACACTGCCTAGGACATCGACGTGATCAAGGCGGCACAGAGATGCCACGGGGCCAGGGCCTGAGAAGAGCCAGCACAATTGCATCTGCACTTGACCATGCAAGCTGCAGTCCAGGCGCGGGACCCTTAGGCCAAACTAGGAAAATCAGCCGTTTTTGAGCCCAAAGACATGCAACATCATTGTCTGTGCTGCATACCGTCACTCAAAGCAACAGCGCGGATCTTCGCTGGCACGCACTCCAAACACTTCCTGAAGTCTGTCCAGCTTCTACCAAGAGTCCTACTCGGTGTAAGTGTAATACTATCAGAATCTGTGGAAAGTATTTTCGGGAAATGCCCGTCTACCTTGCAGACCATGCCCTGGGTGAGCTCGCCTCCGCAGCACCCACCCCTGGCATTCCAAAGCCAATTGGGCTTGGGAAATTCAAGCTTTAGATGAGGGCCAAGCATCCGAGTCATGTGGATTCCCTGAGGTGGCCGTGAAGCATGCGACTTGGCCATGTGCAAGCTCGAAGCCAACATGGGTCCTGCTGCAAAGCGTTTCCGTTGGAGCACCCAAGGAGGACTACGTGGGTGTTGCGGCGAAGGCCACCCTGATGACTCGATATAGCGTCTTGCCATGAAGCCTTGAAGATTTCAGATGTCATGGAGCCATGCAAGTCTGGGAAGTCGTTGTCCTGCTCATCAGTGGCGTCGCTTCGAAGACTGAGGAGTTCACTATGTTCATGGCGGGGCCAATCGCAAGATCGACTTCATCGTCAGCACCTCGCACTTGGGAGTCATTCCGAATGCCAAGGCCTCAATCTGAACCTGCCCGACCGACCCAACCCGCCGCCCCCCGCAAAGGAGATCACAAAGAGACTTCCTCGTCCACTGTTTTCACTGCTGTCGTGGCAGGACATGTTTCGCATGGCGGAGAGATCACAGGCCCGCACAAGAGCTGCAGTGCCCGTCATGGCCCACGATACAGTAGCTTCAGAGCGTCTGAAAGCACAGAGGTGGACCCGACTGACCTGCCAATTTCGTCAATGATGTTGCTGTTCCGTTGCTATCCTCGGGGCTTCTGACCTCGCGATTTGTGCAGGAGCTGGGGCAAGCGATGGATGCCCTCAAGCTTGTTAGCGACAACTACACAGTCCCTACGTTCATGACTGGAGTCTCATCTTTCTGGATATGGTTTGCTCGCAGAACAAAGCAGTGTGACGGTAAACAGCAGTTTACTTCAACCGGCGCAAATTCTGAGTTTCGGCACGGATTCGAAGTTCCTTTGCAACATCTTCCATGAGGGTCATGGGCTGCCTGTCGAGGAGACTGGAACTTCCGCATGGTGCCCTTTGACAGCCTGGCGGATTTCTCAAACTTCACAGGGCTGGACTACACCGGACCAGTGCCATGACCTGGTGCAGAGGGCGTTGCCCTTCCTTTTTTTCCTTCTACGAATGCACCTTTCTTGGTATAGGTTCTCACGAGTGTTAGTCACACACGTGTTCCATTGCCGATTTCTAGCTTGTTGTGGTTTCTCACGTTGTTGCTGCACCTCGTCTAGTTTTTGATCGCCACATGCATCGCTGAAACAGTAGTTTGGTCGGTGTGCACTAAATCCTGCAAGGTCCTCCACCTGGTGAACGGATCGGTGCGAAGTGCCTGGGTAAGCAGGAGTCCGATGCGTCCTGGCGTTGCCTACGAGGATCTCTGAAGCAGAGCTTCCACTGCCACGGCTTTGCATTCGGCTCGGCTGCAGGGTAATCCAGGTATCTGTTTCATTTCTGAAGCTGGGAAGGTGCCATGCTATGCCACGCTCAACATGACTACCCCGTACAGTAGCAGGGAGATTGTGTACCGGAAGTCGCATGGTCAGCAGCAGAGGCTCAATAGATCCCCAGAGATCCAAGTTTTTTGCAGAGGAGACGCGAGTGGCAGCTGTGGCCCTGCAGCCTCAACACATCTCCAAAATGAGGCGAGTCTGCGAAATCTAACCTTGCCCAGCCCTTGCTCCTACATGGACAGATCGGAGCACGGTGCGCTCCTGACTCCTGTCGTTTTGCGTCTTCGCAGTTGGCTTCAGCCCCTGAATCCGGGCTTTTATGAGCTGTACCAGCACTTCACCACACTCTGGCCTCTGAGCATGCACTAGCTCGCGTTTGCCCATGGCGAGCCTTCCGATCTCAGTGGAGTACATACACTCGTTAAGACTGGCTCTTGAGCTGCGACGAGTCAGGACAGCAAGCTTCTGCTGAAAATGTTGAGATGGCAGGACCAGTGGATATGGAAAGACAGTGCTTGACAGCTTAGGGAGCGTGCGCCAACATGCCGCTTTCAAGAACACCATGTTCGTTCCCCTCCATCCTCAGCTCCCTGGTCGCAAAACGGACACGGAACACCGAGCGGCATGGACAAGCATCGATGCCTCTGCCGAGATTCCCTTCGTGGTGCTCGAAGACTATGCCAACGAAGCCGTGTTGCCTTCAGCGGAGTTCCTGTCGTTGGATGGCGATTTGGAACAAATTGAGCACGTGCTTTGTTCCCAAAGGTGTGGTACTTGTATAGCACGCCTTAGCACTATATTGGGGATGTATGGGGCTCTTACGTTATGTGTAACTGCAAATCCAGCCGCGTTCTTGCCTTGTTTCCATTGTAAAATACAGCGGCCCCTGTTGCGTTTCCGAATTGATGAATCGCGCTCCCGCCACACCTCTGCGTCTTTTGGTGTATTTTCGGGTGGGGCCTGGCGCTGCGTGCTCATTTGGCTTGCAAAATGTTACAAGCCGCTGGGTGCTAGCAACCCCTTGCTATTCCGCTCCTCGGGGTCGTTGTTGTCTTGTTTTAATCCCGAGACTTGTCATGCATGCATGACGAGACCACGTCACCCTCGAGATCCCTCGAGAAACGCAAGAGCCACGAGCAGTAGCTCACCCGGCCCTATTACACCTTGAAAAAATCCTTAAAGGATTTTGATGTGCAGAACGTGTGGGCGAAGCGAACCTGTCAAACCAGACAACCTCGACCTGAACCTAAACACAATAGTTCTCTCGCCACATGCATGCCGACGCACTGACATGCATGTGTGCAGAGCTGGAGTGCCACCCTGTGAAGGTGGAAAGTGGGAATTGTTCAAGGAAGAGGGCTTTGACTTGACCAAGGCCTTCAGACGTGGTTGCATTGCACTAGGTGTCGAACGTTCGGTGCATCCACAAATCCCTTCAGCTGCTGCTGCCGCTGCCGCTTCCGCTGCGGCTGCTGCTGCTGCTGCTGCTACGGTTTAGTACGAATGTTACTTTTAGCAGAACTATTGCCACCATCGCTAGTACTAGTACTAGTACTTGTACTTGTACTTGTACTAGTACTAGTAAGTAGTAGTAGTAGTAGTAGTAGTAGTAGTAGTACTACTACTACTACTACTGCTACTACTGCTACTGCTACTACTGCTACTACTATTTCTGCTGTACCATTGCTATTACTGCTACTGGTACTGCAACGACGAACTACTCATTGCAACTACCACTCCTACTACTACTACTACTACTACTACTACTACTACCACTACTAGCCAC
>CAJNDV010033026.1:6459-37320 GCA_905221635.1 Symbiodinium sp. CCMP2456
GGGAGGGGAGGGGATGGGATGGGATGGCTGAGAAGACAAAAAGCAGCGGACCTGGACACTGTTGCTTGAACTACACAATATTTACAAGGATCCCCCCACCCCAAATCATACCTTATCCAATGCTTTCGAAGATATGTATGTGCAATGTGTGTGTGTGTGTATGTATGTATGTATGTATGTATGTATGTATGTATGTATGTATGTATGTATGTAGGCATGTATGTAACTGTATATATATATATACATATATCTACGCCCACGAAAGGATTCCGCTACCAATGGACCTACCACGCAGCCTGCAAAAAAAAATACATATTGGTGAAAAATATGTTAGACATCTGTCATAGATCACTGAGCATGCACTGAACACCCATTACATATTAGTTGCATTAGGAGCTTCCTGTGTACAACACCTATGCGCAGTATGCTCACATAAACTGCATAATGTATATATATATATATAGATGAAAGATATATACAAATGTGAACGTCAAGGTTGAATTAGTTACTAGGCGCACGCTGATCAACTCTTCCCGCTCTTGTTAAACCAGTAACTAGACAAAGCTGTATAGCTCAGTGCTGAACATCAAGTAAGTATCAATCGAATGTTAGCACGGGTAGCATTACTGCATGAAGATATTAAGCCTTGATTGAAATGCCGACTACATGTTCATTGAAAATATTCTATTTGCTAATCAAACGTCAGCCGATATCTGTCAGCCAATGGCAAATATCGAATGACTTACATACTGATTGAAAGACTTCAGCACCACACAAGAGTTCAAATTTCGCTACATTCACGCAAGAAACAATGATTTCGAAAAACAAACCATCTCAAACAAGACATTTCGGGGCATCTGACCCCGATGTATCCGCCTTCTTCAGTCTGTACGCGCCGTCGAGAACGGCATGATACAGTCTGTCTTCAAGCGTGGGTTAGGTTGCTAACTGAAAACCTAACTGAAAAAGCGGAAAACTAGGTGTGAGAAAACCTGACTGAGACACGAAAACCTGCCCCCGAACCTGCTGGATTTTCTCAACCAGTCATTCCACCCAGTGCTAAAGCTCAACATACCAGCCGCGGCTCGACGTGCAGCTTCTTCCTGGCGCCTTCTCTCATCAGCTGCGCGCTTCGCTTCTTCCTGCCGCTGGACTCCCGCCAGCTGAAATGCTGGAACTTGGCACATGAAGCTGGGGCGAGCGGGTGAGCCCTACATGCCCGCCTCTTGCCGTCGCTGAGCCTGTGCTGCTGCCTCGGCCTCCAACACCCAGCCCAACACAAACAGACCTACCGGTGCACCCAGCGCTCTTCTGATGAAAGAAACCGTTCACTGAGGTGCGAATTAGGCATCAGTGCCATGCGATGCTTCGCAGTGCTCTGGGCAGTGTACAGCGAACGAACCGTAGCAAGCTTACACGAACGAAACTGCTGCACCGGAGCGAGGGTGCCTTACCTATGTAACACAACTTCCTCCGTGACTTTAGGAGCATGGCTGCCAATGTTACCCCGAAACCCACTGCGGCCAAGCAAACCAGTGCCTTTTCCCTCTCCTTGCGCTCGCGCTTCTCACGCTCTTTGCGTTCTTTCTCCTTCCTGACAGGATCCCAAGGCATCAGCAACAACTCTAGCCGTGGCCACAGAAAGCCCGAAATCGCAAACCGCAGATGCTTTGCGTCCCTGCGCCGAGGCACCGCCTCTTGTCCTCCTCAGCCGCTCGCTGGGCCTCCTCGTGCTCCTTCTTCGCTGCCTCCTCAACAAAAGCGGGGCTTCTATGAAGCGAAGCATTGTACGAGTACCTGTCCCACCAAATTCAGACCCCCCTTTTCCAGCAAGTCTGTTCTGCATCAAGAGCGCGGGGGTTCATGGGGACGAGATGTCTTGCAGTTACTGCCATGAGATGTTGCTTCCAGAACCAAACTGCAGGTCACACAAGCAACTAGACCAAAGGCTGCCAATTGCAAATGGGTGTTCGCCTCTGTCCGCAGTGTCTGGTGCCTGTGTGCCTCCAAACAAGCGTGCCACTAGCACCCCCATGCATCGCTCCAGTTGTGAGACCCAAATCTCGAAACCCTAAGCAGCCCCGATAGCCCTCCAGCGGCACATGCGTCACCCCCACACAGCCGCAAAGCCCCGAGCCCCTCCTGTCACGAACCCTCTCACCCTCCAAACCTTCCCAAGCCCGAACCGCCTCCTCGGCGCGGCGGCGCCGCCGCGCCTCGCGGAGCTTGGCATCCTCCAGAGCTGGGTTTACGCTGTTATAAGGCTTCGAAATTTCGGGTTTAGAATGGATTTGGAGTCAAGCCTATGACTGCGGTGCACTGTCTTCGAATTTGTGGCTTTCATCGGAGCCTCCTATGCCATGCAGTAGTGCGAGGTCCCAAGATCTGGATCCGACTGTCTAATCCCGAAAACCCGTTCTCCCCATCTGTTCCAGCCTCCTCGGCATCGCGCTGTGCACGGCGGTGGCGCCGAAGTTCCTCAGGCAGAGCTTTGGACGGAAACGCATCTGGCATTCGACAGCCCTCGGTACAGCTGCACTGCACGCCTTCTGAGCTTCCTCCTTTCCTGCACCGGCATCAAGTTTGAGACGCTCGTTCCACCCATGGGCTCCAGTCTGGAGCGGGAACTTCAAGTTCGTATGGATCGTGTCGGGTCCTGTCTCGCTGGGCTCGCCTTTTCGAGCAGCACAGCGCTCATTTGCCTGAGCTGGGAAGAGGCGGACATGGCATGGCAGGCATGATGGCTGCCATGTTCCAGTGCCGCACCTCCTGCTCTTCTAGCTGCCGCTGCACTTCTTTTCCCTTCTGCCGAGCTTGCTCCTTCGAGGACAGGAAGCAGCACTCATGACTTGAGGCTTGAGCATGGTCGGAACCTGCAGGAGGATGGAAACCAGTCACTTCTCTGAAACTATTGTCGAGGGTAGGGCAAAAGCTGCAATTCGACAGACGTGCACCTGATGGGCTCCCACATGCCAAGCACTCCTGCGCCTCTTGCTCCTCTTTGAGTTTGCCTGGAGTTGGAGTTCTGGAAAGCGCCCCAAGCACCCTCGGCTCGGGCGCTGGCGAATTTTCAGCTCGAGGCGTCTGCGCTCTAAGCGGCGCTCGGCCTGGACTAAGAAGGCTGAATTGGCAATGCCCTCTCCACTTTCGGCTGGTATTGCTAAATTGTTGATTCCCCCCTGTTGCAGACTATACACGCACCTGGCCTGTGCCTGTGTTTCAGCCCACAAGTTTTGCAGGGGCCAAACGGTCAAACGGCCTCACGTCGACGCTCTTCCTCCTCGTCCTGGCGCCGCTGTTTCTCAGCGTCGCGCACGGCCGCCTGAAGTCAAGCTCAAGGCGCGGAAGGAACTGCCATCTTCTCAGAAACCATGCCCCTACTTTGACACGATATACGGATCTGTCAGTATCGGTAAAAGACATAACCTTCTCATCATGCATTGCATCGTATATCTCTGTGAGTGCTTGGTTGTCCAGTGTGTACACTACAGACAAGACAAACCCCGGTATGTACCACCGTGTGATACTCACTGTATCAGAATGTACTGCATCGTCCTATATCAAACACAAGATAGTCAGTACAGCACTTAATCTCTATACATGTTACATATATATAAATATGTACATACAGACAAAAACAAAGATACAAATACAATACAGATATGGGTACATCTATGTAGATATGCATGCAGATGCAGACATAGAAAAAATAGGCATACAGATATAGATATAGATGTAGATATAGATACATATATAGATGTAGATATAGCTATAGATATGGATATAGAACATCCATGTCCATGTATATATATATATATATATTTATACCGTGTGAAGTCATCTATTAAGCTAGTGCACGCAAAGCTTGGTCGAGATTTTGGAATCCACAAAACCTTCTCTGCCAGGCAATCTTTCTTCGCAGAAATTACGTGCAACTATTGTGACAATTAGCCTCCAGGCACGTTCCTTGAGATCGGAAATACAGCCACCCGTGTCTGGCCGCTTTTGGCAGTTGTTTGATGCCTTTGGGTGGCCTGAGATCATCCCACAAAGTTTTTAAGATCAGACATGATCTTGTGTGAGAAGAGAACTTGTGTTTAGCGTCGTGTTTCGTGAAATGTCAAAATTTCGCGGAGCGACCGACTGACCAAAATGTGTTGAAGGAACTTAAAGTGCCCAAGCCTGAGCGCGCTTTGCCGCCTCGCGCACCGCGCGCCCTGGGCTCGGCGCCTGTCCGGATGGGCTCGAAACCCCGATGGCTCAACAGTTCCGAACTCTCTGCCTTCACCTCCCCCATCTCTTCAGGCTCAAGCGGTGGAACGTCTTCATCCTGGCGACTAGCAAAGTGCTCACTGTCCTTTCAGCTTCCGCATGCTGGTTGCAGTTGTTTTTGCAAAAGGCCTTCAGCTATGGTGTGCAGGGCCTGTCTCACTGTCTCCGTTTACCTGCTCCGGCGTGCCCGACATGAGCTCAGAACTGTCACAGCCGGAGCACCTGGGACCCAAGCCAAAGCCCTCCTGTACTGAAACCACACTATCTTCTGCAATCACAACAACACACAATGACACACGGCGTATCTTTAGGCTCCGCCTTTAGTCGAGTCAACGTGCGATGTGGTCAGCGAGTGCTGACCCAGCATCTTCGGTCACACGACGTTAATTTGATGCAGGAAGGCGCTTCAATCAACAGACCGTCCGCTGCGGCCTGCCGTGATTGCCGGTATCGCTGGCGTAAGCATGCGTAAACCAGCTTGCAGTTTTCTTCCGAATCCGCAAGCGGCACGCTGACGAGTTTGACAACATGTGTTGCGGCTTCCCAGCTTTGTACCTGATCCAACGGCCACGACGGTCGTCGTCAGTGTTTTGCTGATTATGTCGGAACTAACATCCCGCACTGGGCTCTGTGTGACCAGGGGGTGCAACCAGCCGATTTCTCGTAGCTGGGCCTGGGGTTGCGAAATCAAGCGAGAACGTAGCAGGACTGTTACTGTAAGGCTTCGCAAAGCCTCCTCGAACGCGATGCTCGGAGAGAAAAAGTTCGTGGCATGCCGACCCCCACTCAACATGGCCTTGGTAATCACCCGAACTTAGATGAGCGCCATCCTGGCCGCGAACGGCTTGAGGAGCTCTGCCTTTGACCACGCCGAGATCGTAGCAAACACAATGGGCTGCCTTGGGGACTGAGTCGCACGGCTGCAGATGCTTCATGCTTCGCGAGATCGAAGATGATTGAAGTCGCAGGCGCCCTTGCGACCGGGCCTGGTCGCGCTGGACTTGCCCCTGCATAAGACGGCGACGGGCGGGGAGCGGATCTTTGAGCCCTCGAGCCGGCAAACGAACCGCGAGAAGGGAGAGAAGGGTGATAACGAGAAGGAGGGGGTGACAGAAGGACACTTTTGGCGCCGCTGGCCACGCCGAATCTGTCGGACATCAACGCCCGCAAAAAGGCGAGCTTTGCCGCTCATGGGGCGCAAGCGGCAAAAACCGCCGAAAAGCCGTTGGCGAAGATGTATAGGAGCTGCCGAGACACCCCCCCCCCCCCGAAAAAGACGCTCAATGGCGACTTGGCTCTTTGCACACGTCGCACTTATGCTGATCATGCGGTTCGGCTGCCGGCCAGTAGACGAGCCGAGGTAGTGCGCCTCGTCGGGGCAGAGCGTTTCCGTCGCAACGGAACAATCACCACCGGAGAGGGCGCTTGTGGAAAGCGTTCGCCCGCGACGTTGGATCGTGCGTCGGCACCGGGGATGTGGGCTGCCGCCCAGACAAATGGTTGCCATGAGCAGGCGATGAGAGGCGTAAAGCGGTCGAGCCTGAATTCTGCCCAGGCCGACCCGCTAAGCTAGTTGCTACACGCACTCGTGTGTATGCACCACAACTGCCGTCCGCCATGCAGGCCTCTTCCTATGTGAGATTCTGCAGGGCGACTGTCCTCATCTGCTCCACGCGCTGGGCGCTGGTAGGGCTTGGTGAGGCGAACGTTGAAGGCCTCGCAACTTTCGTCTGTCGCCTGGCCTCCTAAGCCGGATGCCCACGCAACGTAACTTTGACAGATAGACCTGATCTAGCTCTGCGCGTGTGCCGTGCCCCACGGTTGAAACGAAGTGTTGAGATATCTGGGTACCGGGCACGCATGGTGCTCGAGTGGACTTCCTCCAGGCTCCGCACGTAGTATCCCCCAGGCATGGTCCTGCCTTGCCTGATGTGACGAGACAGTGTTCAAGGGAGTCAAGGATTTCTGACCACCCTAAGGGCCCAGGAGCTACAAGTAGTAGTCTGCAGTCCAAGCCCGCACACTCCCGTTCACTTACCATCCTCCCTGCAACGGAGTCGCGGCTTCTGGCTCCATGACTCTTCGGGGGCCTCCTCGCAAACTTCCTTCGAAAAGGATCACTGCTAAACTTGCCCTGCGGAAATCCCACAGCAGATGTCACCACCCGATGCTGCCATGCCCAACACAGTTTCTCGAAACATCATGTGGCCTGCGGTTTCTTGAAGTCTTGCTTCTTCAGGTCTGGCACCGTCTCCTACAGTGTGGCTTTCAAAAATCAACGTCAGCGAAGGCCTTGCCCCGGCCTCCGGCGCAGGCACCGTCCGCTGGACTTCCCAGCTGGGCTCTGTCGTGGAGCGTGCATGCTCACCACCCTGTGGTGGCCGGGAAGCCTTGCGGCTCAGCGCTCGCCTTGGCAGTCGCACAAAAACCGGGTCACTTGAAAATCGATCAACCGCTCTCCGGGAGCATTCACGAGCCTCTTGTTCCGTTCGCGCCACTTTGCGGGGTTCTTCCGCCTGAAGCTGGACAATTTATCGGACCAGATGAAGGAAATAGGTGAGATTCACGAGACGGGCGAGATGAGCATCGAGGTGACCGATTGTTGAAAGCCTGCTGCCTCTCATGCAGTGTGGCGAACATGTCTAGATTCTCGTCCAACCTTGCAGTGTGCCCTCCGGTACCTGGTAGCTCCATATTGACTTGTCCTCGTGTCGAAAGTGCCGATACAAGAACCAGCAGAAGTACAGGACGTCCTGCATCTTACTACTTGATGCCTCTTGCAAGAGTGCTAGCTCGGCACCTGAGGCTCTGTCTCAGGAGTCGAAACTTGCAGGTCCTGACTCTCTATAGCGAACCGCGAACCCTGCTAGGACCCGGGTGCGTGTTAGCCCGTCTGACTTCTGTCTGTATTCTTCACTTGCCTCCCTCACTAGGAGAGTCGCACCTTCTCCCGATTCAATCGTGCATTGCTCGATTTCCGATATGATTCCAGTTTCGGAATCAGGCTAGGACAGGGATGTTGCTCGCGCCCGTCGGTCGCGACTCCTGAATCCAAAGACGTCTGAGCTGCCGGCACTGCAGCATCCACAACGATAGGCTTCTGTTCCGAGAACTGCGGCACTTCGATGTCTTCAAAAGTCATGGCGCCAGCTACATTCTCTGTTCTCCAGAATGTAAAAGTATAGATGTGTGGGGGGCTGATTGGCTTCCGGGGTCCAACAGTTTCTTTGGCACTCTTTGGCACTCCATGCAACTATAGGCCAACTGGCAGGCTGACGCGTTTTCTCGATTTGTCGGGTATATTGCCGATATGTCACCTATGTTGTCATTCCCCCTGTGCCCCTTCAGCCATGGCGGAACGGTGCGACACTGTGCTAAAAATCTAACTGCTACGGCTACGGCTCTGGACGGATCTCTGGAATCACTTGCCAGCTGGGCTTTTCTCGAACGGCAAACTCTTCGCTTCCGCTGGGCTTTGCACTGGGAAGCGTTGCTCGGAAAGGCTCCGCAGGACTCGAGCATGCGACTTCCATCCTGCTCGGAGTGGGAGTCCTGAAACTCGCCCCAGGTTTGCAACCAGGTGACAGCCACCTCCTTCAATGGCAAAGTGGCACCCACACACCAACACCACTTCGCTAGAGCCAGTATAGCCAAAACCAAAGGTCCCCGTGTGCGCCCCGCGAGCTTAACACATGCTGGGGCAGGACCTTCCCACGAATAACTTCTATGCCAGCCTGGTGCATGGCAGAAGATGCACGGACGAAGAAACATCTCCTTCTTCACAGTGTGAAACAGATTGCCACAGCAGCTGGCAATTGAACCAAAATGTTCGAATGCGTATCATAAGGCGGGTGTGCTCTGCATCGCCACAACCAAAAGATAGTGGGATGAGGCTTCCAGCAGCGGTGTTCAGCAGTGGAATAGGTAGGATTTCAGCGCTCACTGCGCTGTGGACCTTGTCACCGGTATGGACACATCCATGACCTGAATGACGGCCGGCTGCTTTGAGTCAACTCGAGAGTAGGCTATGGAAGCTAAAGACAGAAGTCTAACACACTGGAAGGCACAAGTGAAAGAAATCAAAGCGAAGATACAAGTGAAGGCACCAAGTGAAGACACCAAGTGTAAACACCAGGTGAAATCAAATGAAGGCAAGAAGTTGAGGCAAGTGAAGGCACAAAAACAAGTTCTGAACTGAAGGCACCAAGATGCCAAGTTCAAGGCACCAAAGGCCAGAAGTAAACTCAGTGACACAGACACGGCTTCCAAGTCGAAAGTCACCACGTGGAAGACCAAGTGAGGCCAATTGAAAGGCGAGGGAGGCAGAGAAACTCGCCGTTTATGTAGCGGGAACAAGCAGGTGGCATCTCTGAACTTTGACAGTTGTTTTGCAATATAGCGCATGGCAACTGACCGCCAAGAAGGTAAAACACTGTCCATGCAACTGTGGGCTAAACTCCTTTGCCGAGCGATTGCCTCACATGATCAAGCCTTGGTATTCATGTCGGTGGTTACAGTAGCAGGTAAGGCGGGAGGCAGGGACCTCAATTCAGGCATGCCTTGTGGCCATGATACGGTTGAGGGATAGAGCAGGGCCGTCTGCCTGAACATGAAAACACAAGAGCGTGAGGGGGGAGGACCTCCCACCCCGCGCGGCCGCCGTCAACTGATTCACCAGGACTCAAGGCCCAAAAAAGCCTTTGGCCCCCTGGATTAAAGGCAACTCCACCAGCTCCCGAAGAGCTAGCTTTTGTGATTGATCTGGCACACTCGGAGTTCTGAATGCACAGGTTTTTCGTAAAAGTCCATGCCTGAGCCTGGATAAGCGCAGTTGCTATTTCGCAACCCTCAGTAAAACCGTCTAGCAATGGGACAGGTCATGTGAGATTCAGTTGTGATCACAGCCGTGTGGAACGGAGCCAAAGAGTCTTAAGGCAGGGACTGAGTCGGCAACACAGAGGTGCTTTCAAGCCAGTTGGCCTGCAGGAATCTTCGGGCAGAAACTTGTGACTAAGGCCGCCCACCATGATAACATCCAACTTCAGACCCACAGCACTTTCGGCCTGGCGCCCTCCCTCGGAAAAGACCACCAGCAGCGCCGTCATATTGTCGCCTGCCGCTAAGACATGAAGCTGTGCTTCGAGAACAGCTGAGCAGGAGGGGGACGGAGGCGGAGGCCCGAGCCTCCAATGCCCATCGTCTGTGCCAGGTCGGGGGAGATACACGCATCTAACATCTCCTCCCAAGGCCAAGGCCAACGGTCGGCGCTGAAGTAAGGGCTCCCTCCGCCTAAGCGACCGTCCTCGAGAATGGCAGATAGACGCAATCGCCCCTCCTGGCCGGCGACCCGCGATATCCCACGACTGCTGTCTACGCCTCCACTGTTCTTAGCCCAAGTGAAATGGTCCCTGGCAGCCTGCAACCGGAAGGCAAGGTCTGCGAAGCTGCCCAGGCGCATGCGGACAAAGTCCACTGCCTCCTTCAAGATACGTTTTGAGCACCGCCAAGCGAGGAGACAAGAGGAAGGCAGGGAGAGGGAGCGATGACAAGGGTCCACATCCCTGTCCTGGCTGCTGAGGACGTCCCACCTACGTTTACGAAAAGAGCTGTGGTGGATGGTGGGCGCCGGGCACTGAGCCACTGGCACACCGTCGCAAGCCAGGATCATAAACTCGTCATCTGCCTGCCCATGTGTCACTCACGTCTACCGGTTATGCCGACGCACATGGGTTGTGGAGAAGGTGCCTGGCGGTTGAAGCATCGGACATCTGGATGGCAAGTGATAACTTGCTCCTGCGATCACAAAAAAGTCGGAATACGATGATGTTCACCTCATGATGAGAAGCCTCCACAAACCTGCAAAATCCAGAGCATAATCAGAAGCTCGCAAGTCTTCGTGGAATCCAAAGACGACCCGTGTGTCGCTTGATTTGAAGATAAATCACATGTATGAAGTGAACATCACCAAAACAGGAACGGGCAATGACCTCTGCGGACAGGGAGGCGTTCTGCTTGTACCTGGAACGGCCTACCGCGGAACTGAACTGCTAAAGAGGACCCCGACGCCGCTCTACGGTAGTGTGTATATTGGGTTCTGTGTTTACCTGATCCTGAACATCATAGCTGCTCAGGTCTGTCTTCAAGCAATCCCACGGCGCACAGTAAATCGCCGATGGAGCGAGAGAGATTGAGATTGCCATTGATTCCTTAAGGCGACGCTGGCATGGCAAAGAAGTAAAACATACAATCCGCAAAAGCCGATATCCGATAGCCAAAGACCCTGACTGTAGTGCACGTGGTTGCCCACATGTTGCTGCATCACAGTGCCCCCAGCCTTAACAGCGGAAGCATTCAATCGGCCAGTACGGGTCGGCTCGGCTGAGCCGTCTGCCCGCAGCACCCGCGACAACTCCGTGGGACTGTTGGGCTTGTGGTCTTCTGACCTCAGTCGTTGCCAGCTGCTACAGGAACACTTCGGAACGCAGTTCAATGTTGCAGATGCCACGCTGGAGTTGTAGTGGGGCGTGGTCTGGGGCTGCGAATAACGATTCCCAGATTCATCGGATGCACCGAGTTTGCGACATGTCTATTGCCTTTCCTCGTCTGCAAAGTACCTTGGCAATCGTCCGGAAGAGTGGCGAACATGCGAGGTCTAAGTTTGCGAGGCAAAGTGCAGCTCGACTATCTCCAGCGTTTGCCACGAAGATAGCATCTGGCCGCACCACGGCCGCCACCTGAGAGCGCACGCCGACTCCAGCAATTGGCCAACAAACCAAACCCTCAGTTCCTTCTCCCACCTCCCTCCTTGGGGCTCCCACCATAGTGCAGCCCATGATTTCGGGGTTGGCCCAAGACTTGAAAGCCTCGTCTTGAAAAAATCCATCAACATCCATGGACGTGCCTGGTATTGCCCTTCGAGAAGTGATACCAGGTCTCTGAGGTTACGACTACGCTTCGACCCAGGCTCTGCAGCTCGTCCAGGCAGTGGGGGTCCATTAACATGGTGTCCTTGTGACGCTCAACGCACTGCTGCCTGCGATTCGCTGCGAGCATGGTGCGCCGGCTCACACGCCAATGAGCGTATCTACGACTGAGACTGGCGAAGTTCACATGATTTGCGGGAGCAGTGGGAGCCGGAGTTTGAAGCCAACGCAGCAGTGTTGAAGAGCAAAGTCGACATTGCGAGTGCAACGCCAAACAAAGCGCTGAAACTCAACATGTGCCGGTACTTCACTAGCATCCTCCTCGCTTCTGTCATCGGTGTTCTAACGAAGGTTCTGGATTATCCACCAAAGATGTTTACACAAAGCAGGTTGGCCGAAGCTAGCTCTGAAAACGAAACCACAACCATCATAGACCACAACATCCCCGACAATTCCGCTGAGTCCATGCGGTGGAAGGCCCGCATAAGCGCACCGCTGCAATCCTGCCGGAGTTTCCACTTCAGGTTCCTGTATACTACCCATTTTCGACCCTTTGTGGCCTTTGTGCCCTTTGCGTCAATGCGTGGCTGTGCTCATGATGTTTATGGATTTCATTACGAGCATGCTTCTCAGTCTCATCTGTATCCTGCCAAACGCAACGGTTTCTACTGAAGCTGATAACGCTTATGCACACATTGATAGCAGCATGTTTCAGTTGTTGCGACTCATATGACTGGTAATGTTCATGGTATGAAGATATGATGGTATGTCATAGACCTATCATGATGGCGGATGATGCATGATGAATGGTGCTCGTTGGCAGAGGGGTGGTGGAGGATAGATGATGGAAGGCGGATGGTGATGATGCAGCAACTTCTGGTGATGATGGTGCTGGTGATGATGAAGGTGATGATGATGATGATGGTGATGATGATGATGACGGTGATGATGATGATGGTGGTGGTGTTGATGGTGGTCATGATGATGATGATGATGATGATGATGGTGCTGGTGATGATGAAGGTGATGATGATGATGATGATGATGATGACGATGATGATGAAGGTGATGATGATTATGATGGAGATGATGATGATGATGAAGAAGAAGAAGAAGGTGATGATGATGATGCTGATGATGATGCTGATGATGATGCTGATGATGATGAGGAGGAGGAGGAGCAGCAGGGTGGTGAGGATGATGATGATGATGATGATGCTGATGATGATGATGATGATGACGATGGTGATCATAATGATGCCGATGATGATGATGATGGTGATGATGGTGATAAGGGTGATGAAGATGATGATGTTGATGATGATGGCGGTGACAACAACTGCAATGAAGGTGACCCTACCAGTGACTGCTATGATACGACTTCTCCGGCCAGCACCTTGATAGCTACCGTCATTGATACTCCATGTGCTTGCTGGCACTGACACTAAAGCCCGCGATGTTTTTGTGAGAGGAACTTGTGGTTGCGTTTCTGCTTGTCGACGCATTTCAGCAGTACTCGTCGTCGCCGTCGTCCTCGGTGCAGCAGCATCAGCAGCAGCAGCGGCAGCCGCAGCGGCAGCATCAGCAGCAGGGTAGAAACGAGCAGTACATACTACGTATCCACTGGAGATACATTACTGTAGTGGGACTTGTGTTGCCGGTCACCTCAGCCTTTTAGCAACTACTGGGATTTGCGCCTGGCTGTTCTGCAGCACCAGCTCTTCAGGGAAGTGGCACCGGCAGAACCTTATATTACAAGTTCCAAACAGCAGCTGGCTCTCGGAAGCGTTTTACCAGCCCTCTAAAGTCAAACTCAAAACCAACTTCCTAGGAGCCCGTGCTGGGCAACCTGTTCGCCTCCATGGCCGTCCTTGGCTTGCAACAGGAGTTCGGTTTTGCTCTCTCCATCGTCCCAGCTCCGCATTGCGGCGTACCGGAAGAATGCCAAGACAGTGGCCATGACCGCAAACAGCGAGGAGTCTCTCCACCGGGCACCTTCAACCCCAAGCAGAGCTAGTGATGGCTTTGTGGGGTTGGTTGCTTGGTGTGGGACTGCTCGACACTGCAGCGGAGCCCAGTGAGCTGATGGCCTGAGAAGTCTATGTGTTTCAGAAGTGGAAGTTTGAAGCTTGCTGTTGGTACCAAGAGGCCAAGTGCGCGTCCTCCATTCGGTCACGCCTAGCCATCTGTGCAACGGCAGGCCATGACTAGATCGGACGATCATCAAGAAGAGATCCCGTTGCATATTCAACGGCATGCCAGTGGAACCAACCCTGCATGGCGCTGAATCCCCATTCCAGTCCATTCTGGAAGGACCTGCTGCAACATGCTATAGCGGAAGGAGTGCATCTTTGGTCAACGTCTCGGCAGCTTGAGTCTTGAGCCTGCCATCTCCGGACTCTTTCTGTGTCGACGGGCCTGCAAGAAGCTGGCACTCCTAGCAAGGAATTGCTGGGCCCGACAGGCCTGATAGCAGGCCACCCATGGTGCACCCTGCCAACAGGTCTGAGAAAGAGCTCTCGCAGGATCGCAGGACAGGGCTGAAACTCCCTCGCTGTCCACACTCCACAAGCGTCAGAGCAATTTTGCACGCCCTCGCCTGGATCTGTGTCTATCGGACCCAATTTGCGAGCCGCAAGAAAACGGCAGCGAAAACGAGTCGATGCAGACAGACGCACGACTCCAAGTCAGCGGACTGCCAGTAACGCAATCGGACAGCACACTAGCCTACCCAAAAGACATCCACTCTCCCAAGGCTTTTCCTGCTTGCTGAATCAGTTCAACTCACCGGGTAGGCGAAGGCGATTCGTCCTGTTTTGGCCGCTTGGCCTCGGTCGCATCGGCTCAGCATGGACCAACCCGCGACTAAAGAAGTCACGATGCGTTACGGTGCATAGCCGCTGGGTGATGCTAGGGACCTGGCGATATGTGGGGGCAGTTTTGGAAAAAGGTCGTAGCATGTTGCAGCGACTCGAGGGCTTTCATTATTCCAGAAGCTACGCATTTCTTTCACCCGCGGAATCAAACCCCCTGATGCAATGTACCGTGTGTGGGTGTGTGCGTAATGTAGAGGTATTGGTGCATAGTCTGAGTACAGGATTTTGTATCGGCAGCACACCCGTGCCTCACATGTCATTGATAGCCACAAAGCCCCTTGCGGGTGTGGCCGCGTGGCCCCCCGCCCCAAAGCATCCCTTTTCCACAGACCGAGAGTGACATTCGTGTGGACTGACGCAACGCAAAGGCAAACAGCGAGCGACAGACACAGATAGGGGAGAGAGAACAACGAGAAAAAAAACAGAATCGCAACAAGATAGCAATATGAATCATACTTCATGAGAGCCCCCACGCTGCCCTTTTGTACCGGGGTCGTAGCTGAAGGCACCCACCGAACTCATGGTAACAGCGCGTTAGGGTGCAGGCCCTTTTGGTCCAAGCGTGGATTGCGCGCCCAACAACCGGGCACACCGCCACGCAAACCGGTGCCGGCATTGGGGCGTGCACTTCTGTGTCCGCCCCGAGTCAACGGTCGCTGGGCGGGTGCTGGCCATCATGTCGCAAGAAGAATGACACTAAAAAGGGTGGCGAAGGCAGGAATTCGAAAAGCAGTCGAACCATGTCGAACCAAGAAATGCCCAGCCGACGCATAGATTTGTTGCAGACGCACACGTGCGCTACACAACAAGCTTCCCGGTATCGACGAGTTAGCCAAAATCTACTCAGATGCAGTGCCCTCTTGGTCGAAGCGCGAGCTGCGCCCGGCCAAGCACACCTCCCAAGAAAACCGGTGCCGCTGCCGGGGTGCGCACTTTTGCACTGCCAAGCACCTAGATCCAACAACCGCTTAATCGCGACATGGCAGGCGATGTCGCGGCCGCCTCGCCGAGAACCATCATCTCCTCGTCGACGGAGGCCTTGACCCGTGTCCATCCCTGGAGAGGCGTCGCCCCTGGAGATGGCGTCTTGTTTCATTCAATCGCTGCGTCTCTCATGCAAAACACTTCGACCAACAACTACAATTGTCAACCTTGCAGGGCGGCAAAAAAAAATATTCCAACCATCCGCTTGCGCACAGAAGAAATGAAATCAGAACCAGAACGAAAACAAACAAAGCAGTCCTGATCTCTCCGAATGAAAGATTTGGGTGACGTGCTTCTGTGCAGTCAGTCAGCGAGTAGTTTGCGCACAACCCAAGCGGGTGAAGAGACCTCTAAACCGCTCTTTTCTCAGCAGTCTGTCAAATTGTAGTAGTGCTGACTGCACTGTGGCGCACAGACTCCAATGGGCAATCCCAAGAGCAAGGCACCAGTCATCGGAAAAGATGATGCAGCTGGCTCCATGCAAATAGGGTTGGGCAGCTGCTTCCCAAACCACGTCCGTGCAGCCTCTTTGCTCCATGAGCAGCAAACTTGGAGCGGCCGACGTGCTTGCGTTGGCAACCAGGCCTGGCCACGCGACCAGCGGGGGCAGAGCGGTGGGAGCTGATTGCACACGACGTGCATCTCGAGGGCGATTTTTGTTAGGGAGCCGAACTTGGACTCGTCGAGCGCGGGCATGGAGTCACCAGGTCGATCGAGGACGCCCGGTTCGGTCACGTCTCGCCGGTCGTCGGCTCAAGACCACCAGGAACCCTGCGCCCGACAGAGGGTCGGAGTTCTGAATTTGAATGCCTGCGCCGCCAAGTGCGACCTGGGTTTCTGACACTTACACCATTTCATAAGACGTCCCACCATAGAACTATCTTCTTTCATCGGCTTCGAAGGGAATTTGCTGGCTATTCGCTCCGGGACCACGATGCAACGTTGCCTGGCAATCGGCAAGCACTGCTGGAGTGTTGGGAGCCGGGCGGGTTGGCCTGCTTCCTCTCGGTACTGCCTGACATCGCACCGCTGCATCGGAAGCAATGCAGTAGGCAGCAAGCCTCTTCAGGTCCGCAATGCTGGGACCATGAACGGACTGGTCCTGAGGGGGCCGCAGTTGAAGTCACAATCGTGTCATTCCATCAACCTGCAACCTGAGGCCGCCAACATCCTCGAGGAAGCCAGCCTAAGGGCATGTCATGTAATCCTCTGGCAGTTCTGTCTGCAGGACCGCAGACAACGCTTGCAAAGACTTGAAATAAATAGCCGTGAGAGAACGCGCAGTATTTGCAGCGACAAATTGCATCGCAGGCACCGTCATGGCTGGCAAAGCGGCATCGCCCAGTGCTCGCCTCGGGCTAGGAGGGGATGCCGAGGATGCTGGGATGCTCCGGGTGAACTTTTGCACAAAAGAAACAGCGTAATTCACTTCGCAACCCAGGGCATGGCCTTTTAATGAATATCCTAGGCAGCCGTGCACCTACACCCTGTCCGAAGCCATTGCACCAGGCCAGCAAGGCGACACGGTGGCACACTGGGCCACGCTGCTTCTGACGACTTTCCCGAAGCTTGCGGTTTTCACGCTCCATGTCCAGCACCTGCCTGTGCAAGGGCAGTCCCGTCAAACATTGCCACGGTTCCGCCGACCCTTCCGCCCCACTGGCCCCGCCTTGCTTCCGCAGTCTCGGTCTCCTGGCAGGTCGCTGAAACAGACTTCAGAGCTGCGGGGTACGTAGAGGCTCCTAATCCAACCCAAGATCCGCCCCGCACTTCAAGACCCCGCCACCCCGCTCACATGCGCTCCCACCCTCGTTGCCGCTAGCCGCTAGATGGTCCCCACAGAACGTCACTGACAGTGGTCCCCACATCATTCTCCTATCAGACTGTCAGCTTTTCTTTAGCACTACCAGTGACACATAGGGAAGCACGAAGGCAGAGATCATGTTCGCACAGGTTGCTCACTGGGACTTCGGCTGTCATAAGAAGCGATCGCCGCACGGGCTCGTGCTTCCGGTACTGGGACTTCTTCAGCCTGCACGGACACATGGCTTGGACTCCTGCTGGGATGGAGTGGGCCGCAGGCAAAGCCGATGAAGAAACTTAGTGTCGTGCATGTCGTGGGATGCTGATTCCATAGACCTCGGAGTAGCGATAAACCTCAGCCGTCGTTTCATGCAAAACAGCCAGGTCCCAATGTTGGAGTCGCTCTTTAGCCGTCTCTTCTGCCACAGCAGGCTGCCTGCATCGGCGTCTTGTTCGCTATTGGATTAGGTATACGAAATGCTTTTTTGCGATGTGGGATCTGGCGACTAGGCTGAGTGTCTTGCTTGTTGGAGATGGCTCCGTGGCAGACATAAACGTCCTGGCTGTTTACCTCGAAGATGGGATTCCTGCGAATGCTACAATTGAAACGTCTGCTGGCCAGGTGAACGGAGGACATCGCAAGACCACCCCTCCAGCCATGCAAGAAAGCGCGGCCTTTCTGCGACCTCCGTTATGTGAAAGGGCTCGTCCCCCACGAAGAGTGTCCACGTTCTTGGCAGGCGTGGGCAAGCCAAATAGCAAGTTCGAGTCACGTGCTCCTCTCACAAGAAGGCCACTGCAAGTTACATCGGCCAATGGTCGCAAAGATCGGGAGAGGGCCATGGCATAGGGACCCTGACAAACCAGACTAGGCAGCAGGCTCATCCTCCCACTGCACAAGCCGGCAGTTGGATCTCAGCTTGACAAGCAAGCAAACCATAAATATCGATCATCCACGTCCACATCAGCTCCTGGCTCGTGAACGGGCCGCCCCGTAGAGTCCAACACATTGTTGCCATATTCATCCTCGTTTTGAGATGTCGCTCTTGCAACTTCTGTCCATTAGATCTTGTTCAGTTTTCTGCATCTCGCCGTATCTTGCCGTCTTCCAGTAGGGCTTTTACTGCCTTGCATGTCTACTTGATGTCTGCTGTACTTGGCATTCATCACATTGCTGGTCTTCGTTGCAGTACCGTACGGGTGGGCGGCTCCGTCCTGCTCCAATCGCCATCGTACACAGTTCTCGGGGTTTTGCAGGCTGACAACCTTGGAGGTGCAAAGACTTTCACGCTTCACGGCTGAGTGCATATGAATGTCTACATGAAAGGGATGACTTTCCAGCATGCACGCAGGCTGCGGTCCAACTCGCCATCGAAGCCTACTATCGAAGATGCCGACCACGAGCAGTAACGCTCACTGGGCTAAGTGGTAAGTGTGCAGCATTTTGCCCCCTTGTGTTCTTGTACCTGGCTAAGCAGTCGTGAAGGGCTCGTGAGAGCACGCAAGATCTCAACAGCTTGTCTGGCACTGGGGCTTCGGCTCTTTGTACCCCTCCATCAGCGTGTCTGTGATGGATTCCATTCCAACTCAGACAGAAACACTGCATGGACCGAGCCCATTCCATCAGCACATGCACAGGATAAAAGGAGGGCTGTGCTCAGATCCAGAGCAAACTCGAACAAGTCACCCATGGCTCCATTTGGCTCCGGGCGGTACTGGGCGTCATCGAAAGACAACATGTTTGGCAGGCGAATGCTGATGAGGTCCTCAAAAACGAGTCCAAGCGATTGAGAGCATGTTGTGCTATGATGTTTTGCATCAAGCAGGCGCCTTGTCGGCAGCTGGCATCATGCGCTCGGTCACGTCAATGCTAAGCTCCTAAGCTGCAGAACGGATGGCAGAGCGCTAGGCCCCGCATAATCTCATGTACTACACATGTCTCACCCAACTCCGACTTCTCTGCAACATGGCAGAAACTATTTTGGAAAAGCTAGCTCCTTCTCCGGCTCATCATCTGAGAAGTCACCGAAGATGTCCTTCTCGTCCTCGGTCGCTCCATGGCTGCACGAAACCTACACGATCAAAAAGGATTCTGCAGAAAATCCTGTAGGTGGTCAGTGGCAACTTGCGACTGGGAGCTTGGGCATGTACGCAGACAAGCCCAAGCCGCCAGCATCACAAGGCCAAACTCACTTGGATTCGTGAACCTACGAAGGTAACCTGCTGTCTGACCACAACCGCAGCGAGGGTGCTAGCTCGCTGATCACCGACGGAGGCTGAGCCTTCAAGCAAGAAGGGGCAGGATGACAGCAGTTCTACTGCCGGCATCTCATCACTGGCATTGCACTTCTCTCCCAGGTCGTTCCACCTCACTGCAACCGACTGCACTCCCACCTGTGTGGCAGGTGCAGAAGGGCCCGCTGAGGGAGCCTGGCGGGATGTTGGCAGGCAGCAGTTGGCTCCAGGCGCTTGTCCACTCTTGGGCGTCATCAGCAGCTAAAGCATGAGACATGACAAGTGGCTGACAACCGACTGTGCACGGACCCGATGGCCGGGCCTGCTGCTCCGCCGCCTCGGGCTCCTCCTCGGAGCCGAAAAGCTCAAATTCTTCACCTGGGCGCTGTTTGCAGGTGAGTCTTGCGTCCAAGGAGTACTGACTTGAAATTCTCCTGCCCACTTACAGGCTCCTACAGTACCCCGAACGGCACTAGCTGCACTAGCTTGAAATCGGCCTTCGTCGTCATCGCCGAAGAGCTCCTTCGCGTCCTTGTCCGCCTGCAGGAGACGTGCGTAACAGTGAACATCCTGCGAATGCCTCGAACGCATGCAACCGGCCGGACGGCCTCCTCCTCTGACCCGAACAACTCCAACTCCTCAGCATCTGCGGCCTTCGCGGGCATATGACGGGTAGGTAATGAGCGCACTACCACTTTGCATAAGGACGTGGTCACAAAACAAACGGAGAGACACCATGGCACGACTGACCAAAATGATCGTAGCGACACGCAGGGCTTCTGATGCTTGGCCCATCGGGTCAAGACCTTTGCGAGAAGGATTCCTAAACATCCGACGTGCGAAGGTCCACAAGAACGAGAGTTCTATCCTACGGTCGGCAGAGCTTCGCCCACGAACCGATCTCGAAAGCCTGCCTCAGCGGGCAGATCTTCTGCCCCGCCATCGCCACTGGCCATGTGGCTGAAACAACAATCGCTGATGGGTTCTAGAGTCCTAGGTGATTGCCGCTATGGCACTATGGCCACGGGTGTCGAATGACGTCTGGGATCCGATGGTCGCAAAATGTGAGGCTGGAACCTGCTCACTGGTTTGGCAGTTTGGCAAGTGACAAATCTCCGTTTGCCCTGGTCAATCTTTGGCTGCATCTGCCTTGCATCGCTTCTGCGGCAGAGAAGAGAGCAGCACATTAAACTGACTAAACGTGGCTCAGAGAAAACCCCGCTGCAACGGTGCAAGACTGCAAGACCGGAACGTGTGGGATCATCTCCAAGTCCCTCTACTGCAAAAGCATGCTTTTTGTTGTGCCATCGCTGGATCTGGCAGAAGCTGATGGGCTCGGGAATGTGAAGAAGTGGGAAAAACGTACTCCACTGCCTCACAGCACTGCGTTGATAAAGACGGGACAGGAAAAGGAGCAAATAAGACATGCTCCACGACAGCCCAACAACAGCATTTCATGGATGGAGTTCAATTCAGGATCTACGTGTGTCCGTGTGCTGTAAACATAAGCTGGTATATTAGGTATATTGCCTAAAAGCACACCGTGGCTGGGGCATTTCCCATCTACACATTCCCGGATAGACACGTTGCAAGCCCTTCAGCTGTCCGGGGAGGCAACGGGCATATTCTATCTTTGCGTGACAGAAGGCATAGAAGATGTTGCTCTTGACGTAAAATAATTGCATACAGTAGTAGCGGACTCTGGCCGCACCCTTCCGCCATCTCCCAGCATCGGCTTCACACCGCGGCTCCGCTGGCTTCGAGGGGCTTCGACCTGAAAAGATGGGCAAAAGCCGTGGGTCAAGGAGAAGCTTTGCAGGTTGACTAGAAGGGCTTCGGGTCCACACTGTCACCCTGCAGATGTTTCAGGTGGTCCACAGTGGAGTCCCCAAGGAACGAAGCTGAGTGCAGATGTGCACGGGCATGCAACAAGCCTAACAAGCCTTCTTCGTTGGCCACTAGCTCTTTGCACTGAACGCTGCTCCCCAAAAAGCTCTGCTTGCTCTGCGCAGAAGAGACCCTGTGGACGGGCCTTTTGGTGCAAAGGCCCCACTGGCAAGCGCAGGAGCCTCTCAGAGTGGCGTCTGCAGCAGCCGAAAGCTATAGCAAACACACAACCTTTTCCCGGCCTCCACGGAGTCTCCACGGTGTCGGCCGCGTCGGCGACCGACCCGCTCCAACTTTTTGCTCCACAGCAAAGACACGGGATGGTTTCCGCGTCACGGCGTCGCAGCTCGGCGCTTGCATGTCGCCGGCCCCTGCATGGATCGCGATTCGCTGATATGTCAGCATCTCGGATGGCGCAGGAGCCTCCAGCAACAAATCCCCGTTTCGAACGTATCGGAATTGCACGGGGAAGGAACATCAAGCGAGGCCTGCGCAGAAACATATCTTCACAATCCTGTGTGTAGCACCGTCCGACAGGCTTCGCTCTTTGGGCGCCACTGTGAGATCAATGCACTAGGCGTACGCTCTGCTCATTTCACAAAAGCTCATAGGATTTATAGGCACACTCTTGGTGATCTTGCAGCGGCTACACAAAGGCCCTCAAAAGGGCAGCTTGCAGCTCTGACCGCAATTGGAACCAGTGCCAAAGACGTTATCTTTGCACTCGTATGATTCGCTGCCGCCCAACCACTGGCGAAAGCGTTCCACGAGCGTTGCCCGAGAAGACGGGTTGCGGAACCCGTTGTAATAGTCGGGTCAGTCGGGTTCGATTGAGGACTTGGCAGGACTGAATAGGAGACTTGGCGGGACCCCCATGGGCCTTGGCATGCCTTGGACTGTTCCGCTCGGAGCTCCGCGCTCCTGGACCACATGTGGGTCTGGCGTCTGGCTAGGCCTAGGACAAAAAGGATGCGACCACGTGGCTGACCCACAGGTCGGGAAGCTAGTTTAACCGGTCAGAGGCAGAGGAAGCGCCACTGGACTTGTAGTCAAGTCTCTTTTCATCCTCTGCCTATCAAGATGTTCACTCGGCTTCGCTAATGCGCTTCCAGGAAAACCTCACACCGGAAAGGGAAAGAAGCAAGATTGCCATCTACGCAAGTAGATCTCCCACAGGTGTAAAAGAACCGGATAGTGTCTGGGGAGCTGCGGCCGTCTGGCACTCCAGAAAGCTGGGGGACCAGGATTCGTACCAGCGTCTGGGCAATGGAAGTTCGCCCAAACACTCCAGAACATGCAAAAGGCCATGCAAGTCTCTGTGAGGCTATCAAAAAACTCAAAAGGCATCTGTCGCTGCTGCTCCACATAGCCACACAAAGACAATTTGCCAAGCCACTGCCAAGGCTGCAAAAATAAAACGAAAGTGAAGGTGCCGATATCAAAAGACTGTCACATGACTGTTGAAAAGTGAGGCAGTAACCAGGCAGTGGCTGAAAATGTCTGTACTCCCGAGGAGCAGTCTTCCGAGGGACGCAACAGGTTGCCCTTCAGAAGACGTACGGAAAACCAAGCTTCTCGAGACAACGACACTGGCAAGTGTCGGCCGCGTCTGTACAAGCAACTCTGAAGAGGCACGATCCGGGGCCTGCGTAGTACTGCAGCATTGAGACCTACAGTTTTGCTAGACGAGACCCACCACAAGATCAGCCTTCAGTCTTCATCATCGAAACCCTCTAAATGCTAGCGTAGTGACACTGATTGCAACCATGCCCCGGCATTCTGCCCACCCTCTGGGGAACAGCTTCCCAGACGGCTCCACCACGCTGTCATCACGGTCTCGCTGGGAAGCTCCTACTTGCTGCCTCTTACTGCCACCAACATCGAAATACGATCCCATGAATCTATACAGCTATACGTGTCCGACCCGGCATCAATGGGGCAGCGGGCAGCACGGGCAGCACGACCCGCAGGTCTCCAGTTTGCGAAGACCCCGCCCAGGGTGTATTGATGGTCGAAGCTTGCCAACGGAGGGATGAAGAGAGAGCCGAAGTGGCCTCAGCAGAATCAGGGCAGCAGTGTCAGATTGCTAGTTTGTTATGGGTGATCTCACAACTCATAGAGCTGGCACCTGGAGAAGGGAACGACTCGCAGAGAAGTGCAGACCTCAGCATGTTCGCACGTGCTGGAATTGATTCGGGGCTGTCGGATGCTCGGCGGCCAACTATCTGCAGGTGAGATGGACCTTTACAGCCGCGAATTCAATCAGAAGTCTGCATCCCACCTGACAGGACTGCGCTGCACGGCGGCACGTCTGCATCGCCGGCTCAGCATGCCAAAACAACGCAGACTGAGCTTGTTGCATGCAAGCCCCTTGCACAGGCTTGAAGAGCTCGGAGTTTTTCAGGAGCTCGCCTACGGACACATCTGACACAAGGCTCAGCCCTAAATCAGACTGAATGACTTAAGTCCAACGAGCAAACAAGAGCCCGCCAGCCTGAGAGGTCCTCCATGCCACACATTGCGTACTCCCTGAGTAGAAAAGTCGAAAAGTCACTTTGCTTCTTGGGTCCAACGCAACCTGCCTCTGCTGGAAAGGCCGTGCGAGAGGTGGCGGCAGAGTTTGGGCCTTCAAAGCCTGGAGCTCTCTGATCCTAACTGGACGACAAAGCTTTAAACCGCCTTGAACAGAGCACAGGCACGGGACCTGAAAGTCGAAGGACAATTTCTTGAAAAAGAAATGCTCCCTCGGCAGGGCGCTGCACAAAAGACATAGGTGCATGACCTAGTTGCATTCGTCCAGGAGAGGCGAGCCCCCGGCCGTAGTTCCCGTGCACCCTTGCGCGCACCGAGACGGTGAGGGAGCTTCGTCCTTACCACTGACAAATGTGTGAAGCAGTTGCTTCCATCGCAGCTGGTGCATCGAAGGCACAGTAGCTTGGAGATGAAGTTTCGCACAGGCAGGGGACCTGTTCAGGCAAGAGACTGCACTCACTGTCCGCCAGCTGGTGACCGAGGACTTAGCAGCTGAAGGGATACCGAGGATCGCCCTTCTCCTCACACGTCAATGGGGAGCTGGGAGAACAGCAACACAACTGCTGCGCTCCTGGCTGCGCCGGATGGCCAACAACTTCCTCCCAGCGCAAATGAGCGAATTTTCTCTTTGGCAAGCAACCACGTCGTGTATAAAGATGGCACTGCGCTGGAGGCTAACACTTGCAGCTCAGCTCCCGAAGAGGTCGGCAACGCCCTCGTCCTCCACAAGCCACACTTCTAGCAGATCCAAGTACGGAAGGAAACACGCGGAGATCCCGTCGCCTCCCAGGGAGGCTGGCCAGCATTCAGCTCGAAGGTTAGCACGCCCAATGACCACCTGGGCTCGACTGCTCAGTTTTAGAGCCCTCACTCATCGCCTTTCTTACAAAGCCCAGGTCGAAATGAATAGAGTGTGAATGTATGCAGTGAGATCGGAATAGTTTATAATGTACCTCAAACTGAGCCCAATGCTCAGCCACCTCAGCTTATTAATGTTGGGAGTCTGCTCTTGCTTCACAACCAGCATCTTGCTGGCATCAGCAAGCCAATCTAGATGCTTGATCTCTTTATCTTTCCATGCTTCTTACATTGCCTGATGCAAATTTCGGCTCCTGTCCAGGATGGATTGATTTTTTAGCTGGCATCACCCTGACTCGTGCCTGACTACAGGCTGCATGGGCGAAGATGCGGAACGACCATGGGCATTGCCACAGGGCCGAACCAGGCCCAGGACATGTCAGCATGAAACCAGCCCCATAAGGAACGAGCCAATCACAGGTCACGTCATGAGCATGTGGGAAGTCGATGACCTTCAGCCGAGAAAAAAATCGCTTGAAAATTCTAGCCGCGCCGCTTTGAACTCTCGGCCTCTGGAGCCATGTACTCGGGAGTACCCGCCAGCGTATTCGTTTTGGAAATGACGAAACGAGCAAACCTTGGTCTGTGACGGCGGCGCAGACGGTCACATAAATCCCTTCCTCTAGGCAGCACACCCCATGTCGCAAAGCTTCGCATAGCCGTGCTCATCTAGCAGGACCTAGTCAGGGTAATATTTCCTGGTCAATGCGCGCACATTCCGAGCTTGGCAGTTGGCATTCTCGGGCTTCAGGTCACGGTACACAATGCGCCTGCAGAGACTCTCGGCAGAGTCCAGAAAGAGAGGAAGGTCACAATTCGCCTGTCATGCAAGTGCTCGAGCGCTGCAATGATGCAGCCGACCTGGACAGGCCGAGTTCCACAACTCGCATTAACTAGCCTTCCGATATCTGTGACAGTGACTGAGCATGACTGAGCTACAGGCGAAGAAGGCTGATGAACTGCCCCTCGGCTCATCGTCACAGAACACCTGAGCACAGAGGATACTCTCGTCCGACTGTGTGACTCTTGTGTTAAACTCTTCAACACTGCTGTGACACAGCGTTGGAACGGCATGGCACTGCCAGGGAACAGGCCTCGGGTTTCTGTCTCATCAACTGGCAGGTCAAATTGACAAAACGAAGTGATCGTGCACGCCTGCAAACTGTCACAAAAAAAAAGCCCTTTCGTCAGCTTCGCGCCTTGTAGAGAGTTCCTCCCAGCGCTGCCTGGCCGGCAGATGCCACCCCCCGCACGGGCCAGCATGCTTCCCTCTTAGATGCGATGACCATGCCAACACGACCTCATCACGCACCCTAAATAACTAAGTCTGCGCAGGCAGCCTCCAGCAAAATATACAAGAACTCAGCATCCTGGCAGCCAACATGAATCATTTTAGGATTCTTGACAACGGCTTTCCCAACTAGACAGGATAGTGGCGGCAAACAAAATATGAGGCTCGTCCTTGTGCGTGCGGACCAAACGAATCACGAAGGGGCTGTCAACCTGCCAACTTCATCTTCTTCTTGGGTTGCGCGGTGCATGTAGCGACACCTCCCCGAACAGCGAGCAAAACCGAACCGAACCAAGCCAGATCGGGCCGTCATCAGCATCTCTCGCTCCCAGCAGACCTGTCACACTAGTTCGACCAGCTGTTAATCACAGTGTGGCACCGCACGAAACACGAACTTCGTAATCCAGAAGCTTTCAAACTCTGACGGCGCTGGCAATAGCAAGTCATGAGCAAGACTAAAGGCTCTCGCTTACTCTCAAAGACTTGTTTTTCCTTACACATGGACTTGCACGGTAAAGATCCTCAAGATAGCCAGGAAAAAGCACACCGAACTCGCAGTCCGACCAGCCTGTCGCACTGCCTCGAATTTCTCCACATGCCCCTTCCAAGAGTGAAGTTGAAGAAACTAGAATGCTACAAAACAGTATGCGTCTATGTCCGATTTCCTCGGACCTCCACCCCGGTCGAGTGTCACTTTGCATGTGCCTTTACCACAGCTAAAGCATTCGGAGCCTTTGAGATGCATTTCATCGCATACCTGGCAACACGGTTTCGCATCTTCACAGAGGTTGGACAAGATATGATGACATGACTCATGGTGGCTGAAAAGGCTACTACGACTACAGAAGAACATCGATAAAGCTGTGAATAGCTGATGGCGCAAGCTGCAGCGCAGACGATGTTGTTCAATATTGATCCAGGGATCACCGCAAGCCGCTTCCCGTTCCTCATGCGCCCTGCCCCACCTCTTTTGAGACACATTGTCCTCCATCAAGTAGACGTCGGCAAAGCCGCCGCGGCCCAGATGGCACACCTGCATGTATGTGATTCAGTCTTGTCATATCCTGTTACGTGATGTTGTAAGCTTCTCATAATTAAGTGTTTAGTCGGACAGGTGACCCTTGAAACTGTGCCTTGTTGAGGCTCATCATGTCAATCTCCTTGCGCGGGCTCCATTAAATGGAATGCTGAGTGACATCTGAGCTACAAACTTGGGACTTCGTGGCAATCGGGATTTCGTGAGAGCCATATTTTCTGCTTGGACTACTTTGCCCAGTCCTCGGTTTGGACACGCTGACGGCGCATGCGCCCAAGTTTGGCTAATTCGTACTCCTCGGTAGTAGTGACTGCTGGCGAGGTGGCACACCATCATTCTGCTTGACACATCGAAGACAACGGAGCTCCGCTGATATCAGCCGCCGACAGTAGAGCTCAGGCTGTTCACGTTGGGCAGCAGTGCCTGCTGAAGTTGACAGGAGCCGGGATCCCATGAGCTCAGTCCAAGCCTCCGCCCCGTCCCCGAAAGCCCCTTGGATAGAAAGCTCTTCGAGCAACACGCGGATGGCCTCCCAAGGACACAAATTCACGCTTCCGGATTGGCATGGCTTCGGCTTCGCTCTTGGATAAGAAAACAACGAGGCAGTTCTGTCGTCATTGAATTGAACCGACGACACTTTCCACTTGAACCATGCCTGACCCTCGAAGGCGAGACCTGAGCTAGACAGCGGATCTGAGCGTTGGCTGCAGTCAGACATCTTGCGAGAGCTCAGGCTCCGTCACACCAGGCCCTCCTTGCCGGCATCGACGCTAACCTTTGCATCACCATGTTGAATGATGCTCTCTTCCATCAAGGCAACATGTACACGCAGGAGCTTCGCAGCATTTAATTGGGCCTCTGGGATGGCATGTTCACCACCTCGGAGAAGAGAGCGCTCGCCAAAGTGGCCTCCACACGACAGCTGCAACAGGCCGGTCTGAAAAGCACAAGCCCTGAAGAAAAGAGTGCTCCAGCTCGAATAACTGCATGGACTTGACCGCCCCGGCCTGGCCGCCGGAGCGTGGAGATCACCTCCGTGGTCTCCTGCACACAGCAAATTCACAATGACTCAGCGGGCTTCAACCGTCAACGCCTCCGATGTCTCAGGTGCACAAGTTCTTGCCTGCCCGTCGGGCCCTGTGTGACTGGCTGACACAACCTCGCCAGTACAGACCGCCCCATCCCAATCCCAGTCTGCGCTCCGGCCCTTTGGAAGCCTTCGGACTTGGATCCCGGCGCAGCTGCCTGAAAAGACGATGTACCAAAGCGCCGACTGGCAGGAAGGGAATTTCTGACATCAGGGGAGACTGTGACTCTTCGGCCTTCCGCTGTAGCCCCTGATGGATGATCCGCTCACCAGGCCTACCAAAAGTGATGTTAAGCTCATGGCCTTGCAGACGATCTTAAGTGTGCCAAGCAAGTCATGCGGCGTGCGAAACAAACAGCAGGAGCGTCTGAGCCTGAAAGAAAAAAGGCCGAGCGCGTTGCACGCCAGCTCCCAGCCTGGCGCGTTCTCCAGGAACGGAATGAGATTCTGAAGAAACGTTTAGCCCAAAGCCGCTACCGCGCTTTTCGAGACTGCTGGCTTTTGGTGAGGGCGGCTACGCCCCGCACGCCCACGCGGCAGACATTGCAATCGGAACACGCAAGTGGAGCCAATGGCGGGCACGCCTGTACAGCAGAAACGGCAATTGGGCTGAGCTCTTCAACACTAAGCACTCATGTCTTTACATGGGTGTCACACTGCCATATGCGGCAAGATCGTATACCAATTTGTCGAAACAAGCATGCTCTCTCGAGAGAGTAATTAATGCTGTGCAATGTTACATTCCATGCAGTCCATGCATTTAAAACATAATCTGCGCCCATCACTCATGGTAGGATACTAGGCTGTTCCTCTGAATGCCAGACCGGCAAGGAGTTGGCCGGTTGGATCCCGCTTTCTGCATGCACCGCAATCAGCTTGAGCATGGACCTGTCGAGTGCCTGGCTGCAGGCCGTGCACAAGGAGTCGATGCAGGAGGAACACGACTGCGTCGATGCGACGCAGTCCGATTTGCAGAACTGCACACCACAGTCAAACTTCGTTCCCAGGCATTCAGCGCAAAACAGCGGCAGGGTCAGGCGCTGCAAGCAACCAGTCACACAGGATCCACGGGCAGCACTGTGCAAACACTCCTTCCCGCAAGTTTGCAACTGATCCTCGTTTTCGATCATGCAGCTCGCGTTTACCGGGGCACCAGTGGCCGGCAAGAGCACCACAAGTCCAATGGACAATGCTTTGAATGCCATTTGATCAAAGCAAAGTTCGGTGCGTCGATCAGAGCTGCTGAGCCCAAATGCTGCAACATGCGGCTTATTTCAGCTCCAGCTCACATCCAACCGGTCTTGATGGCGCAGGAGCCCACTACGCACAAGCTGAAGTGTGACCAAGACACGTTCTGCACGGAGCAGAGGCCAAAGAGCAGGCACCTGCGACAGACGGTCATTCACATGTTCCGGCAATCGTGGACCGATAGAACAGTTCTTTATGCAAGGTTCAATGCCACTGTCCGCTATGGCACATCGCGTCAGGATGTGCATTTCCCACGTTACGAACCTGTGGATCTTACGGCAACTTGTGAACGCCTCGTCGAGCAACGCGCAATAATCCTGCAAAGCCCCAGCAAGCTCTGCGTTTTGAGACGTGCAAGTGCCTGCTGTGCACCACTGAAGCGATGTCCTTGAATCGAGGCCCGCGCCGATTGAAATGAGCTTTGAAATGCCTCATCAACAGTCTGATACCACTTGCCGTGACTAGGCTAACAGGGTCGTACGGGCAGAAGGCTCTACACCGAGCCAGGCCGGCCGGCATCTCAGTTCTACACACACACACACACACACCGCTTGCAGCGGCAACTTGACTCCAAAAGGTGCCATGCCAGCAAGGATGCCAACGATGCACAAAGCCTACATAAGTGCCGTTGTCATCAGCTGCATGCTGCACAGATGTCCAGGTCTCTGACTTCCGAGAAATTACGTAGACCTGCAGGTGGCTTCATCAGTGAACAAGGCAACTTGCCTAGCCAAGCTCTTTCTCTCTCCAAGTCACGTCGGTCGCTTGCCATACAAAGTCGCCCCCCCCCCCTGCTAGTTGGCTGTCCAACAAGGAGAGCGACAGCTGCGGCCTCGGAATCTTCCACTGCCTTGAAGGTCGCCTGCACAGTCGCAAGCGCCATCTTGGAGACATTCAGGCGAACAGCCGCCAGAATACCTCGCGGAAGGTGTTGTAAATCAAAGACCTGAGAGGTGCACTGCTCCAACAAGAGTCCGTAGTCTTCTTTCTATGTGTCATAGTGCTCACTCGGTGCCCTGCAACTCACCGAAGCTGTCCCTCGGCTCGAGCTCGGCCACAACATCCTGAAATCACTGGCGCTCTCACACGCAGCGGAGAGCAGCGGAATCCGCTGTTGCAGGGCGTTTCCGATCACGCGCTAGGTTGCCCTACCGCCTCACTCGCCGAGCGCAGTATGTCTGGCTCAACCTGAGCAATGCTTTGGCCGCTGGCCCTGTGGAATGCTGTGCATCAAACCGGGGTCTGGATGGTGGCCGCATTTGACAGCATTGCATGAGATCATGGCTTCGAACTGCAGGTTGCCCTCGAACTGCACTGAACGACACTCTCTGTTGCTTCCAGTCTCGTGCACTGCAGCATCCCCTCATCGTGAAACGTCGAGACCAGTACTCATGATTCCCCCTTTAAACGAGAACTATCGATGCGATGTCAGAGTATGACCGAGGCCGCATGCACTGTAGAACAGGATAGATCACCCTTGCGGAGAATCGGAAAAATTGCGGTGTGTTCCAGTTCCACTCTAGCTCCATCTATACATGCAGCAGTGCACACTACGTGTGTGCCCATGTGCTCCGTGGAGATGCTGCTTGCTGGGACGAGCATCACAGCACAATCTTGTGTGCTGCGACTCATTGCGCAAAGTGCACAGTCAGGTCGGGACTGATATGCGCCTTGCCGGAACATGTTTACACCTTCCACCAGGGGTCCAGGTCGGTGCGGAAGTCCTTCTCGGGCCATGGGGTGAGGGCCAACTTGCCATCCTGGGTGGTGGTGTGCGCGAGTGCCAAGGAGAGCGGGGCAGGACCTCGCACCACCTTGCCGTTCTCATC
>CAJNDV010033027.1:21750-37314 GCA_905221635.1 Symbiodinium sp. CCMP2456
ACATACATACATACATACATAGAGGTGGTATGATCCTATATGTGTGTGGCTGACTAGATGTTTTTTCAAGACTTGTGATCTTTTGACTGCAGCTGTGGCAGCTGCTGCTTGTTCTCTGCCTCCGCTGATGCTTGTGCTACTGCCGCTGCTGCTGCTCCTACTAACTACTACTACTACTACTACTAGTAGTAGTAGTAGTAGTAGTAGTAGTAGTAGTAGTTTCGAAGGCCCTGGACTCTTCCGAAAGCCCGAAAGCCTGCCAAAGCTACACGAATGCCATGCCTCAGCAGTATAAGGCGGAATACCTCTGGTTGAAAGCCAGGTCAAACCGTTGCATGTCAGGCCTCGGTATTTTGATGCAGGGCGCAGGGGTCCGATGTCGTAGACTCAGGTGGGGTTTATCGTTATCTCTTGACCCATCAAGTGTCGAAGGTGTTTTGGCCTTGGGGTCCATGTATCGTATAAGGGCATTCAGAGGACACCGAATGCAATTAGCAGTTGCCGGGCCCAAGTATTGCAGCTTACCAGAAATACCCTCAAACCGTAAACCCTAAACCCTAAACCCTCGAATTGATCTGGCACGTTGGCAACAGAGACCGTCAATAACCCTAAACCCTAAACCCTGAACCTTTACCGACTCGAACCCTACTCAGAGGCCCCTAAAACCTCCACTTATGTTCTCGGCACGCGGACCCTAAACCCCTCAACATCCAAGGCGCCCAAGCCCCTTCTGTGGATGGATTTGCACGCCGACTCCATCCTACAGGCTGATTTTTTGTTATAAGAGTTCTATGAGGGATCTATAAGAGTTTCGGGTTCAAAGGTAAAGGGTTAAGCATAAAGGGGCTCCTGAGGTAGAGATTCCCCTGTTTGAGGGCTTTAGGTTGCCAGGTTTTGTGTTCTCAGCTCAGAGAAAGGTTCTGGGACATTCAAGACGAGCTCTAGATTCAGAAATCGGCGTTCCGGGTTCGCGTCATGCGAACGGGGCTTGTGGATAGGCCTGCCGGCTTCTCTAAAGCTTCACAAGACCCAATCCGAAACCCGATCCTAAACCCAAAACCCTCATAGGGTAAGGGCCTTGTTCGATCGCCTTTGGAGATTCGGGTGATACGTAGTTTAGGGTTAGGGTTGAAGTCTACGACCTCAGAGTGTGGTTTAAGTAGGCTGCCAGGGACTTGACCCATGTTTTGACCGTAGGGTGCTTGAGCAAGCCGCCCGTACTTTCGGGTTTAAGGTCCATGGGTAGTTATAAGTAGGGTTATAAGTAGGATATCTACAGCTATAACATTTTATAACCCATATTAATGAACTTATAACACCACTTATTAGAACTACTCATGAACCTCCTAAGTAGGCTAACGAGAGCCTCGGATGGACAGGGGTCTCCCTTTGGCAATAGCAGTGCAACTCACGTGTTTGAGCCAGCCAAGCCAACACCTCAGACTCTGCAACCCTTACTGCCTTGAAATCTACGTATAGTCTTCATTTTTTTGGTTCCTTCTTGGGGTTACCTTATAGGATCCTTACTGTAATATTGGAACTGTTAAAGAAAAAAGCTACTACAATGGAGACTTTAGGTACACTCCAAGATACCCGAACCAAAACTTGAGCCAGCATGAGACATTCGACTGCACAGGCACTGTCGTCTCTCATCCCGGAGTCACAGCAAGGAGGCTGGCGGAAAGCTTGCATTACAGTAGGGCTTAGGGCTTTAAGGGTGTAGTTTAGAGTTAAGACAGTTAAGAGCTCAGGGTTGATTTATTTCTGGCCGAGTTTGGGGAAGAGGGCTGTTAGCGGTTTGTTCTTGAGACTCGTCGGGTTTGAGGGCGTGGATAGACGAAGCAGCCCGTGTAAGATTCCGTCCATTGACGATGTGACGGGTCAAGTGTCTCCTTGTCGAACAGCTACTGGCATGATCCACGAATCAAATCGACAACTCAGTTATCCAATGCATGATGTGCAGATCTGATAGAGGAGCGAAGTATATACACTCCGTAACACTCAACTCCGAAACCCTCAATTACAGCATCCTCAATCGAAGCCATCCGCCCGCCAAGTTTCCCGAGTGACCCGGATCAGAAAACCGACTGAGATGGCAACTAGGGCTGGTCTTGACCGAGCTAAGACCAGTGCCTCTCTTCGAGAATGTCGCCTAATTTAGTTCCGTTGTTCGAAATGGACAGGTATGTTTAAGTTCAGTCTTTCTGGTCGGCAAGTGGTGCGTGAACACAGCGAAAGGCCACAGCGCGCCGATGAGAAACCTTACAATGTTGGCATCGATGGCAGTGTTGAGTATGAGGACGCCCTGGTGACGCAAGCCTGGTGCATGCAGCACCTGGGGGTCCACCATTCCAAACTGAAATCTCAAAGAGTTTTGCGACTGATTAGGGAGCTAGGGTTCTGCCACAAAGGTAACGTCCAGCCGTCTTGGTTCCACGGCTATACTACTAGGCTTTGGAAGACAGCTCAACTCAATCGAGCGCTCAAGTGCACATACTGCCACGGGAACAACGATCATCTTTTCCTGAGCAAAAGTTAAGCTTGTTCTTGAAATGACCACCCACCTTAACTGACAATCATCCAAATACAATGACCTTCAGCAATGTTTGCCACCAGTGATAATTCCGGCTGACTGTGCCAAACAGATCTCCCCTCGTGATCGCTTTCGCCATCAGTCTTACCAATACCTTTCGAGCACGACAACAAGTGCTATCGTCAGCCTAAAGATGTCCGTCATTATATATATATATATTTCGTCACAACCGTTTCCAATATGGACATGATAATGATGAAGATGATGACGTTGTTGATGAGGTTGTTGATGTTGATAGTGCTAACCATGATGATGATGATGATGATGATGATTGTCATGACGATGATGATGACGATGGGCTCAATTTAAGGCAAGACTGCTTCCACTAGTATGACGACTGGCACCGTTGCAATTATTTGTGGCGAGTTTACGATAAAGATGCGCAGTGTGTTCATGAGTGTTATATAGTTAAATTTCACCCGAACCCGTTGCCCCAGACTCTCCGGAAGGCCAGATGCCGTCGTTGAACCACAAGGTACCGCGCCAGGACCATTGCGAGGGCCGACTATGTCGCGATGTCGGCAATGAGGGCTGGGATAGTCTAAGTCCCACAGTTGATTCGAGGGCTGGGATACGCGGCGATTGTGTGCGTAACAAAATGGATGACTTAGGCCCTTGTTATTGCGAGGTAGCCTCCCTGTTCTGCGAGTACTGCTTCAGAGCTATGCCTCATCGTAGCATCTCTTTACCGCGTAGTCTGTATCCGAAGCACAGTGCCGGAACCGTCTTTTCATTAAACATCTTGGTAGAACCTGGTGTCCTTGTACTCTTATGGAAGACTCTGCGGTGCAAGATCCTTTTGATGCCCTTTTCTGACTGACCGCAGTAAAACGAACAAGCACCTGTAGAAAGCTGCAAAACCTTCCACAGAAACTAGATAATCCCATTCAGTACTTTGAAAAGAGTGACAGTTCCCCAGACAAACCGTGACAGCATCTCTGCGATGCTGTAGAAGGTTTAGGCCCTGGGCTTTAGGGGTTATCGAGGGTTCAGGGTGCACATCACTGTCACCAGAACTCACATCATCATCATCATCATCATCATCATCATTATCATCATCATCATCATCATCATCATCCTCATCATCATCATCGTCATCATCATCATCATCACCACAATCATCACCATGATCACCATCACCTGTGACACATCATCGTCATGATCAGGAGCATCGCTACCGTCGCCATCATCATTTGCATCAATAGCAGGTCTATCACCATTTTGATCATCAGTCATATACTACTTTGTAACATAGAAGCTTGAAAATCATGTGTTTTCATTCGGTTTCCTCATCGTAGTTGCACCATAACAAAAACCCAAACCCCATTGAGGTTGTTAACGTTCCTCTGTATATCTATATATATAGACAGACAGAGAGACAGAGAGACAGCGAGACAGACAGACAGAGACAGACAGACAGACAGATAGACAGACGGACAGAGAGAAGGAGAGAGAGAGAGAGAGAGATATGAATAAATAATTAAAGAGATCTATGTATATATATATATATAATATACCCCAAAACCCGAGTCCAACGATTAGGCCGGGCCTAAACGCGAAACCCTAAACCCTAAAAGGCCCCTAACTTAGCATTTCGCTCCCGAAGGAGCCGTGCGAGCTCCGACCGGCCCGGCCCGGAAGACGCTGGGCATCGAGATCTCGGGCTTTAGGACGGAGTTTACGTCGGGGGGTATAGGGTGTAGGTTACGGGTTTAGGTTAGGATCAGGGTTTGGGTATATAAAGTATTGGGATTTAGGATTAAGGGTTAGGGTTTGCTCATGAAAGATTAAGATCCGTAGACCTGCAAGCGGCCTACTTATAGGGGAGTACCAGAGTGTCTACGTTTTTTTTTTGGGGGGGGTCTTAGGATCAGCAGGGAACTTAGTACTTAGGCTATGGCCAGGGTCATAGTCAGGATAAGCCCAGCTAGGGTACTTCCCACTCTATAACATCATTACCAGATCCCTCTAACAATACAGGTCGATCCTCTTTGGCAACATCACCTCTCCTTCTAACCCCCTCATGCTTTTTTTGCTAGTTCCATGATTTAGACAACAGCAAGGTAACCAAGAACGATAGCTAGAATTAGCGATCTTTGTAGAACTCTAAACCTAAACCCCCTGAGCGATGGAACCAACATGCAGCAGCAGCGGCAGTAGTAGTAGTAGTAGTAGTAGTAGTAGTAGTAGTAGCAGCAGTAGCAGTAGCAGCAGCAATAGTCATATTGGTAATCGTAGCTGCACATTCGTCATCGTCGTAGTAGTGCTGTATTGTACCCATACCATAACCCTAAGCTGGGGACACTGAGCCCAAGGCGCAATCCTGGCACTAGCGTGGCTTGCCGGTGTCCCAGTGGTGCGCAGGGGAGTGAGTTTTTGTAAGTGTCCATGTAGGCATATACTTATGTACAACCCTCTATGGCCGGACGATATACTATAGGTTTGTTGATAGTCCTCTGGGTTTGTTGCGGGTTATGGCTCTGTTTAGGTCCGAGAGTAGCATACCATGATTGCTCACATACACCCGAGATATCCAAGTCGTCTTTACTGTCTCGAAGTCAGGGTCTAGTTTAGCTTCACAGTAGATCGAAACGGCCCTGAAGTCCTCAGCCGTATAATGCCTCAAAATGTACCGTGAAGCTTTGACCTTCAAACCACAACCACACCCAGCAATGGAGTTTACTGTAGGGCCGCAGGGCTGTCGGGTTGATAGGGCTTGTAGAGGGTCTACCCATAGGCCCTAAACTAGTTCCTTTTGGGGGTTCATATATAGAATCCTATAAGGTAAACCCCAAAAGGAACTACTATGGGGCCTTTGGGTAGGGTGAAAGTAAACAAGTGCGTTTTTGGTTCAACAGTCCCAATCTTCTCCCGAGATCCTGCAAGCCCCACATTCCCAGTCATCTCTGAAGGTCTTCCTGTTCTGATAGCTTAAAGGGTCTAGAGGGGATTTAAAGGGGTTGAGGGGTTAGATTCTTGAGAGCTTCCAAGAGCCTTGAAATCCCAGCAAGAAATGAGCTTGCACAGGCGTTTTATCTGTGTAGCCTCTACATAGCTCAAGTGCCCCACTCAGATGCAGCCTTTCTAGACCTACATTCTAAACCCCGATTTCTGATTTGCCCACTGCCCAACCTTCAACCCAGCGCCCCCCTGAACCCAGACTTTTCAAAAGCAACGCTTTGGTGTAATGCTGGAAGCAAGCCATGCTATAAACCTTCAGCCCTAAACATGAAACCCTGAACGGTGAATGCCGTGAACGCGTCAGCCAAAACCGCCCAGTTGGCCTGCGTCGGGGCTCTGATCTATGCTGCAGTGGTGCTCGTGCGCTCCAGCTTCCCGACGAAGGCTTCTGATTCACAGGTTTGCGTTTAGGGATTTCAACATTGGGGTGTCTAGGGTCGAGCGCTTGCTGGGCAAGCTTAGCTCAGGTTGGGCTTTTATGGCCTTGGGGTTTGGGTTTAGGGCCCTGGTCGTGGCATCCGCAGGAATCACCGGAGTTGGTGTTGCTGTTAGATTTAGGTATGTTGTCGCGATTATGGCAACATGGCAGTAGCCCATTTTGGCACTGGGTTTTGAAAAGGCAGGCGTGTCTGGGTTTGAGGGAGTTCAGGGTAGGGTGCGGGGGTTCTGGGGTTCTGGGTCAGGGCCGTTGGAGCTTTGTGTCTAGCATGCAGCATCACTTGCGCTTTCCGTTCTCGGCTTGCAGACACTAGGAATGATTGGGTGACAAACCCTGAACCTTATAGGTGAGATTTGGGGCTTTATAGCATGTAGGAGTGTTGGTCTTGGGCGTCTGGTGCGTTTTGTGCGCCGGTATAGGCATGTTAAGTGCTTCCTTCTCCTCTCGAAATTGCACCCGAAATCGACCTTAGGCCCTCAGCCCTTCGAATATTATATTAGTATTGGAAACACTACGTACTCCGTGTCACGTAACCAAGCCGATATCGAACTTGCAGGAGCTGGCGCCAGCTCAAGTAGCCGTCACGGATGCAGGCCGGTTGGGGTGGGGAGGTAAAGGGCAACGATAGGTCCGACAGGCGTGGGGGGTTGTGTTACGGCTTTTTGGGGCATCATTGCCTAGATAGGTTCGACGCGGGTTTCGTAAGTGTCATCGGCTAGCAGGGATTGAACAGGCCTACTTTGTTACGAGTCAGAGATCTCACATGGAAAAACCCTATAGTTCCACCAAGTTCAGATGCTTAAAACCTCAAATTCAGCCTACCCATCACTAAACCCTAAACCCTAAACCCTAAGCCCGAAACCATACTTACAGCCCTGGCTTCCAGCCTAAGCCCGAATGATCTAAGGCCAAAATCCCGAAGCTCTAAAAAATCCTAAGCCCTAAAGCCGGGTTTAGGGGAGCCACACACGGCGTAGTGTGAGTTGCTTTGTTTCTTCCGACTGGCAAGTTTCCGCTGAGTATTACTACATCCATCGCCATATAGCATAGCTTATAGCTTTAGGGCTTAGGGTTTGGGGTTCAGGGAGAACTTCACTTAGCAACAGCCCTCAAGTCAAGGGGCAGAGCTGGGGGGGGGGGTCTATAGTCGGATTCCTTTGAAGTGCTCGGGAGCCTGAGGTTTGTTGTTATAAGACTTTGGCCCTCTCGGTGTATTGAAACATGGTGGTATGAAATCGCTTGGCTGGTTGCTGGTTCGGGCTCAGGATCTGGACTAAGGGTTTAGGACCTGGGCTCAGGTTTTTGGTCGAGGTTTAGTGTTCGGGTTCAAGGTTACATTGCATCTCTCCCCTTCAGTCAGAAAGCCCTTGGCTTGGGCTTGCCCTATGCCCGGCAGGCCACAGCCAAGCGGCATCCCTGGTGGCATGGCAGAATGCAGCGATCACCCAGAACACCAAAACGCCTAAGCCTAAAACCCAGATCTTGAGCCGCTTATGCTACGGATTTCGACCGCCGTGGTTTTATCCATCTTCGACGAAGTGCATCAGGAAAGCTGGGACTGGGCGTTGGTAGGTAGATGCTGGGGGTTACGCGTTCAAACTTTCAGGTCTGAGCCCATAAGGTTCCCCAGCCACTCTTGCATCGCGAGCGTCTGTCGAGACAAGAACTGCTAAGGTTGCCGGACGTCAAGGCCACTTTGATGCACTTGGAGAGACGTCCTGTCCATGGAGCTATGGAATCTAGAATCTAGCGTTGAGGTTTGAGGGCTTGGGGCGTGCAGGGCTCGGGCTGGATCTTTACAGTGAGACCGCAGGTATCTAAGGGCCATATTAGGGTGTTTTGACATTCGAGGTACGTATGGTATCTATGAACGAAAGCACTACAGTACGGGGCCTGAGCGGTACCGATGTACACCAATCGCAGGCTTCCGGAATCCAGATTCAGACCCTAAAACAACAGTACCAGATTTTCAGCTGTTGCCAGTTTGGTGCTCCAGTCCTTACTGCGGCATCAATGCTTCAAGCCATTGACCTTCTATCCCCAATCCAAAGGGCCACGCAGGAGAGATCAATTCTATGACCCCCCACCCTGAAGCCCGAAATCCCCAGCTGTACAAACTATAGAACCCAGACCCCGAAGAGCCATAAACAGTTTTCGCAGAAGCCTGACCCCGAGGATTCCACGCCGTTCACAAGCTTGCAGAATCCGTGCTGCTTCCCGCGCTTTGGCTCAAGATTTATGGTTTAGAGTGTTGAAGGGTTTAGGGTTTGGGGTTTGACGACTTAGGGGTTACCCTAAACCCTAAAGCCCTAAACCACACTAAAACCTAAACCCCTGAGACTTTGGGCGTCGTTCAGGAGCGTCTTTTGGGCAACCCTTGAGTCCCCTAGAGAGATGGCAGTAGTAGTAGTAGTAGTAGTAGTAGTAGTAGTAGTAGTAGTACAGTACTAGTGGTAGTAGCAAGAGCAACGATAATCACGCTAATGATGCTGGTAACAGGTGGTCGAAGCATTGAAGCATTCAAGGCTGCAGGCTGAAACTATGTAGCTCTCCACAAGGACATCTCGGCCTCGCACCGCCCTGGTACTAAGGGGAACTGATATCCATCCAGCCAAGCGGCAGCTTCCAAGAATGTAGGCCCAACACAGACTCCATACACTGGGCCCCCATTGCCTGCATGGAACGCGGAGCAAGGGACCCCGGGACCCCTCTAGTTCGGAAGTTCTTAAGAGGCTGAGAGATCCGCCACATGCTCTTTCGATGGCTTCGCGCAGCGACAAAGTTTGTGAGATGAGACGTTATGGCAAGGGAGACTTGCGCAAGACGACTGCGGTCAGGACAGTCGTGGCAATGGTGAACATGGTGGATGATGATGGTTATTGTGACAACGATGGTCTCAGTAGCCGGCATTCGCAGACAAGCATAGGTCCTTCACTCCTGCTTAACATTGTTGAGCCACGCGTTGTTTTAGAGCCCATGAACGCCTAGCAGCTCCGAGGTGATGCGGTTCTTTGATTCCTTCAGCGTGCCGGAAGATGTGCGCAGAATCGCAGACGCTCGCCTGCCTTCAAAGCCAATCAATCGCTGTAGTCCAAGTTCACCAGCCCACGGGCCTTAACCCCTAATTACTCATACTCCCTCAACCCCTGAACCCATCAACCCTTAGACTCAAACCCTTAATTACCTCCCAGACCCTAAACCCCTACCGCTTGCACCCAGCAGGTAGGGAAGCTCGAACCTTCCTTGCTTCCGCCAAGAGCCCAAGCTCCCAAGGACCAGTTGTCAGCGCTAACATCTGGATCTGAACCCTAAACCCTAAACCCCAAGCCCTAAACCCTAAACCCTAAACCCCAAGCCCTAAACCCTAATCCCTACGCCCTAAACCCCAAGCCCTAAACCCCAAGCCCTAAACCCTGAACCCTAAATCAAACCCTGAAGATGAAGGCCTCAATGTTTTTCTTCTTCACGAAGTATCACAGACCCCAGAACCTATACAAGGGAGGGTGGCTCAAGGGGGGAGGGTCCTTAGAACCCCCTCCCTTAAGGATTCCATAATATACAGATCGTCTCGGATTTTTATTTACACCTGGACTCGCACCCCAAACCCCTAAGCACAAGACTCAGACCCTCCGAAACCCTAACGCTAAACCCTAAACCCTAAACTCAAGACCAGAAGCCTACATCCCAAGCTCTATCTCAGTCCGCACCGAACCCCAGAACCCTAGAAAACCCTAGACCCTATAGTAGTTCCTTTTTGTGGCTTAGAAATATAGGATCCTATTAGGTAATCCCGACAAGGAAGTACTCTGGGCCCAATGCCCTCTAAACCCCAAGCTCTATCGTTCATCCCATCATCCAAGGAGCGGCGTGCGGAGTTTCACGGCGGCAGCGCTGGCCGCAGTCCGACAACCATGGGCCGCGTAGCTTAACGCCAGGGTTTAGGGCTTCCAGGGTTTAGCGGTTTAGGGTTTGGGCCTTCGGGCGTATGGTTTAGGGGTTTAGGGCTTCGGGTTTAGGGCTTTGGGTTTAGGGATTTAGATATAGGATACTACTATTATATACCATAGTATACTGCGATATACCATTTTCTAGGATATACCATAATATACTATCATATATCATGGTCGTATTCCATAGTAGTACACTACTAGATCAAAGCTTCCACCTCCGGAAGGGAGCCACCAGCCTACAAGGCTTCGGGGTTGAGAGCTTTCGATGGTTCAGAGATGCTTAGGGTCTGTCAGGGCGTGAGTCTTTTGATTGTAAGGGCTTAGGATTTTGAGATGTTTTGAGCGCAAGGTTTGGCGGTTTCCGAGACCTGCCAGTGTAGAGATCCCCTGGGATTGAACCCGAGGTCCTCATTTGTTGGAGCCCTGTCGCCCCACCCATGGCATGAAATAGGTCATCCAAAACAAGGTGTTGGACCCCAAACCCCAAACCCTAATGTAGGGGCCGAAATCATTACCCAATACTATTTCGGGGGTGCCTTACTATAATTATAGTTTAATGGGCCCCAACACCCTATTCTAATTATTAAGGCCCTATACTAACCCTTTTGGCTCTTAGGCACAGGTTTCGAGGCTTCAGCCGACTTTTTGAAAGCAGGTTCGCTGCCCGAGGTTCTTGGCAGGTATCCTGGGTTTTCATGGTTGCTAACTGACCTAACCAAGATCTTGGTTCAGGCAGATTGCTTGAAGGCTTCCGGCTTGCGCTGCGGGTGTCTTGAGTTTGAGTCTCGGGTCTTCTGACCCGAACGGATTGTCACTGAGTTTAGCATGCATCTTAGACCCAAACTAACACCCCAAGGAAACCAAAGGCCTCCACGACCCAGGCGCCAGTGGCAGCGAGCCAGAACCAGAGGCTCGCAGCACTGCATGCTTGGAGACAAGGCTGCATCTACTGCAAGCCGTGCTTGGGAAATGAACTTGCGTGCGCTCCCCCACAGCATCGCGCAAGTTGGTTGAAGTACAACATTCCGAAAAGAAGGGAACCGACAAGGTTCACAAATTTCGGAAGCAGCTATAGCCACAGTTGCAGCTTGGCGCAATCCGTTCGTGATGCAAGACTTGGGATTCATAATTGGCGCTGTGGAGTCGTCAGCTTCAGCGCCTTAGCGCTACACTGTTGAGGTTCGTCAATTTCCCAACCATTCCAAGCCGGAGTCGTGACCCAACTTAGATGTGCGACGGTTGTTGTGAGTAATGAGGCAAGTAGAGCCACCAAGAAGCTTCAACAGCAAATGATACTCGCCGAAATCGCGATAACCACGAGAAAGATGATGAGAGCAAGGCAACGACTACTAGGTTCACGACTGCTCTTCTATCTGGCAATGATGATGACATGCCTACATGCCTTGCCGAAACACACTCGGCTTTATGGTTTTGGGCATTCCCCCCAAACCCTAGAACTGCCTGCCTAAACCCCTAAACCCTACACCCCGAACCCTACAAACCCTAGACCTTTCACTCGAAGTCGCGGCCTCCGGTGTCAGCAGGAGATGCGGCGGCCAGCGGTGCTGGAGGCCGGGTTTCCGGTAAACGTTTTGTGGTTACAAGGGTTCAGGGTTTAGGGTTTGGGGGTTTCAGGTTTAGGGCGCATGCTTTCGGATTCACTTGATGGTGGGGTTGGACCAGGACGTCGCGGGCAACTGGACTGTAATGCTTTGGGGGCTCTATCTGGGTTTCTCAGTCTTTGCAATCTGACGGTCGCCCTAGTTTCCAAGTAAGTATGGAGTTTTTGCGGAAGCACTTCCTATGTATGCAGCAGGTTGAGGGCGAATATCGGCTGCATGTGCGTGCTTACGTCCCAAGATTCATATTGCGTGCACTCACAGTGCCTCTGTGTTAGTAAAAGACTAGTTTTGTACAGAACTCAATGACGGGAAGGTGTTTGACTTACTCTGGCCGAGTGCACCCGTGCTGGTACCTCCTCCGCTTCCTCTACGCAGATGCCTATCAATACTCTGTTCCTGTTTTGAACAGTAGAAGCCGCTTCTTGCTGTGGCTGCTACCGAAATATTCTATAAACTAAAACCCTGAATCCTTAGCCCTCAGCCCAACGCACCCTGCCTCGAATACTCTTCAGGCGCTGTTGGCGGCTGAAGACGCAACGCTTCAGCCACTTCAGGTAAGACCTGCGGCAGTTCAGGGTTTGGGGCTAAAGTGTATGCCGGATCCATCGAAACAATTCGATTTCAAGCATCGCCCCTTTTTTTGCGCGTCTGCTGTACCTCGCCGGATGTGAAATGTACATGTTGTGCGCTGCATGCGAGATTCTGTGGACAAGGGTATATGTGCTCATACGGTGTGCTGTAGAAGCGTCAATAGTTACCTGTATTGTTCCGTAACGCTCCTGATACTTTTCTTATATAGAATATATACAGAAAGATATAATTACTCCAAAAAAAGTTCTAATTGTTAAGGCCCCTTGCAGAGCGACTGTATTTCGGTTTGAGTCTTGGAGTCTTCCGTGCTGCATCTCTCTACCCTCCATCTCAGAGCTTCATGCCCCTAGGCTCAACAGTCTCCACAAATCCTCCATATCTGGACATAGGGCACTGAACATCGAAATTGCAAACCTTGAACCCCAGACTCAGAGTCGCCGAAGCCGGAAAAACCCTCGAACATACAAAACCCGAAACCCTGCAACCAGTCTGAAAACCCTAAACCTTCAAAGGAGCCGAAACCTGAGTCGTTGGATTGCTGAGTTAAAAGACGGTAGAGCTGCCAATCTCTAGGGGGGGGGGGGCTTTTCAAAGCAACAAAGTGACAAAGAAACCCTAAACCCTATGAGCTTTTTAATCCTGACAGTCCTGAACATCTTAACCTTAAACCCGGAACATCACTTCGGCACTGGAGGAGGTGCCAGCTATGCCTCGACCAGCATCCCCTCGCTTCGGGGACGAGGCCCAGACCTTGTTGGGTTTAGAGTTTAGGGGTGCTTCGGTATTTGACCGTTTGGGAACGACGGGACGTTTCTGACTAAAGCAAGTTCATTCGCGTTTTCGCTAGGTCTGCATGATGTTGCATAGTTCCATTTGGTCCATAGTACATCACGTTATCGGGAGAAGATTGTTCAAGAACAGCTGTACGACTGTGACATACTGCTCTGTGACCTGTGGCAATGTCAAGCTCTAATAGTGCTCTACATGCGCATAGTATCAAAATGGTGTAACTAGTTATGTGACGAAATACCAGTAGAATGTTATGACGGCTAGACAGTATGTAAACACGACGCCTTTTCCCAACGAGTTACTGACACAATAATCTGGTACCGCGGCCTATGAACATCATCATCTGTATGCGAAGGTAGAGGACTACGTGTACAGGTGTGCAGTTACACGATGTTATGGCCGTTTGGGCTTTGGCCAGTATTCCGAAGTAGCCGTACTTCAGCTCGGCATTAAAGCCATGTGGCGGTATGCTAACACAAACTATGTAGCACACATCGGCTGTTGTCATACCATGAAGAACGGAAACACAGATATAGGTCTAATGCAGCAACACGTAATGCACGTTCAACAATATAATCCTGCACGGATAGACCTAGACAAGACCTTAGCACTTGCACAACCCGCTAGTAATGCAATATCACAGAGCGCAGAGATTGTACATTTTAACTACACAACAAGTATGTCGGAGTTTCAGCGATCCTTTGCTGACATAGTTCCGCAGGAACATACCTTATCGTTGTGTCATTGCAGATGTTTTGTGACATCACTCTGTGGTGAGACAAGCAGCAGCGCAAACAACTGTAACGAACGACGCGCGATCAGAGTGGAAGTTGCCTTGCGCAGGCAGATCACCCAGCTGACCAAGCACGGGTGCCTGCAGCCTGAGTGCAGCGCCGAAACCTGACAGATGAATACCAAGACAGACCAGTGTTCTGTTTCGAGTAGCTCGCCATTTTGATTCGTTCTCGTGGGCGCACAAGAAGCCCCAAACGATGAGAATGGTGCTGTGCCAATCTACTTGTGATTCCTAATTACGGCATGAGGCCCTGACCGCAGAGGTCGTTTGTTTTTGTGGATTTATGGTCACAACACATGTCGCAGTCCGGCTTTTGGACTTGAACGCCCCGCTGGCGCGTTGGAGCAGAAGTTTGGATGGCCTTGACTTGGTTTTGCACCGGCAACGTCCCAGAATTCCCAAAAATGAGGAGTGGAATCCGGACCACAAAGAAGCAAACCCAAAAGATTGAGACCTAAGCCGTTGCCTCAATCAGCCGAGACATCACAGCTCCCAAGCCCAGAGAGGCCGCTTTTCGATTTCTCAGCTCTGCGGAGAACTTGTTGGGATGTGAACACCTGCCCCTAGAAGCCCAGTTGCCAAAATGGTTATTTGGGGACAGTCACCCCTTTACTACATAGGTAAGTGGGCTTCTAGGATGGATTCAGGGTCTAGCTAGGCTACGTCGTGTCCTTTGAGGTTCCGCGGCAATGCGTCCAACACGCTACAAAACTTCGAGCTTGTAGACACCGGACCGTAAACCTACGGTTGATGATATAAATTCTGCATTACCCACAATACATATAATACACCATAAATCCCATAGTTTAGGGTCCTTAAGCTAATGCAGGCTTTAGATCATCAACAGTATGTAGCCCCAAGCCTTCACCTTCAAATCCGAAACCAAGAGCCTCCCCCCTAAACCCTAAACCCCTCATTCCTGGGCTCCGGGGATGAAGATAAGATCTGGAACCTTAGGGTTTGGGGTTTTGGGGTTTGGGGTTTGGGGTTTGGGGTTTAGGGTTTAGGGTTTAGGGTTTAGGGTTTAGGGTTTACCACCGGAGAGCTCAGGGATGTCCTTGCTCTTCAACAGTACTCCAAAGCGGTTCGATCCCGGCATGTCCCCTATTGTTAGACACACCAGCATTCGTCGTAGTCTCGTAGTCGTGGTCATCAGAGTAACAACTTGAGTGTTTTGTCGTGGTACTAGGAGCAGTAGTAGTAGTAGTAGTAGTAGTAGTAGTAGTAGTAGTAGTAGTAGTAGTATTCGTTGTTGCTGCTGTAGTAGTACGGTGAAAACATTCAATAAGAAATGGGCGTTCATCGGATTGGACCCTGGAAATTTCTTATCGGGCATTTCGGAAGAAGAAATATGAGATTGTCTCAGGGTCTGGTAGATTTTTTAAAACCTTGGTCTCACCTCTAACCCGCACCTCTAACCCTCCAACCCTCCAACCCTCCAGTCCAACCCTCTAACCCTGGCCCTCCAACCCTCCAGCCTTCCAGCCCTCCAACCCTCCAACCCTCCAACCCTCCAGCCCTTCAGCCCCAACCCTCCGACCCTCCAGCCCTCCAACTCTCCACCAACCCTCCAACCCATTAAAAATTCGAACGCTAATAGGACCCAGGAGCGTTTTCGCAGCCCAAAACAAGGCAAAGTCAATTTTTTCTGGATAGAAAAAATTGATTTTGCATGGCTTTGAGCCGTAAAAGCCTAGAAAAAAAAACCTTTGCTCTGGATCCCCCAAACAATTCCGGAAATTGTCTGCAGCCGTAATTGAAATTGAATAGATCCAATGAGTCTCAGAGTGGGACCAGGCTATATAGTCTCACATTTCTACAGC
>CAJNDV010033028.1:0-15097 GCA_905221635.1 Symbiodinium sp. CCMP2456
ACACCTAAACCCAAACCCCGAATCCCTAATCGATTGCCAGCCTGCACCGCGCTCTGCAAAACCCACTCATTGCCAGCTATGCAATTCGCGAGCACGCGCGCACGATCGGCGAGAGGCCTACCCGCTGCCCATGGCCGTCGTGATCGCCTGGGAGCGTCACATAGTGCACCCTGAGGTGCCGCTCGCCCTGCGCCTGTGGCTTGGCGCCGCCCTGCTTTGCATTCACGCCAGCCTGCGCTGGGGGGACGCTCAACGCATGGAGTGGAGCTCCCTCGGCCTCACGCCCACACGCCTGCACGGCACCTGCTACAAGACGAAGACCAGCTCGCACGGCCAGCCCTTCGCCGTGCACCTTTGCGGCTTCGCCCTGGGTGCTCGCCTGGCTGCGCGCGCTCAGCGAAGCCGCTAGCCTGCACACCACCGCTTGCCCGGACTTTCTGTTCCCCCTCGGCGACATGCATCAGCCAGGTCTGCCCGCACTTTGCCCCAGCAGCTACCACCACAGCTTGCAAGTCCTGCGCTGGGCCGCCACCCTGCCATGGCTCAGTGACCCCGCGGGTGCCTGCCCGCAAGCACTGCTCGCACATGAAGCCCGCGAGCTCGGACTTCATGAGTCCTGCCTGCTGGCTGCACCACGGCCACCACCGTGACTCTGCACGCCTGTACAGCCGAGACGACACCATAGCCAGCCTCTTTGTCCAAGAAACTGCACTGCTACGCGGCTGGCGCCCGCAGCGCTCGCAAGCACGCGGAGGCCAGGCACCCGTGCCCGAGCCCCCGCTAGGCATGACCTGCAAAAGCCTCTGCACGCACGCGCTGCCACCCAATGAGCTTTCGGACCCCAGCCTGCGCCGCTCGCTGGATCACTCGCCTTGAGCTCCTTCCTGCATCGCCTGCACCCGCATCTCCAGCCGCACCGCCCACCCCCGCAACCGCCCACTCGGCGCCGGCAACCCCACCCGTGAGCCTGCCGCCTGCAAGCACTGCCCGCACAGCCTCGCCCACAGCCAGCGGCCAGCGCCGACACGGAAGCAGCCGCAGTGGGCGGCCACGCACGAATCGTCCAGCACCGAGCCCGCCTCTCCCGTGGCATCCGCCACCTCCGCAGCCCAGTCAGACGACCAGCCTGCCCCCTCCCCCGCCGACCCGCCGGCTTTCCCTTGCGTCACTACGGGCCCTTGGGCGGCCCTGCACTGCCTCGACCCCGACAGCCACCAAGGACGCCAAATGCCTCAGAGCCGCCTGCGGCACCCGGTCACCCGCCTGGCCAGCACGCGCTTCCTCACTGCCTACAACTCCCACGCAAACCTCTGTGGCAAGGCCGCCTGCATCAACGCCCGCAACCGCTATCTTGCCGCGACCTGAGAGCCTCTGCCAGCCTTGCCTGCCTCTGCCCTTCAACTCTCGCCCTTGCCCGCAGCCGTTTACTGCTCTAGGACCTGTAGACTGTGCCTGCCATGGCCGACCCAACCCTCCCTGCGGATCCTGACGACCCCGCCTGTTTCCAGGACCTCGCTAAATTCATAGGCCTGCCTGCCCAGCTCTTTGATGCGCTGGGCCTTTGGGTTATAAGACCATAGCAGATTTTGGTTATAGCCGTTATAGCCTGCCCGCCCTAGATTCCCTGCCCCACCTGCTGGACGCCATCCCAGGGGATGTCTGGGAATCCCTGGAGGCACCCGTGCCGCGTGCCTGTCATCTCGCCTGCCACCGGGCGCCTGCGCCGCCTGCTCGAGCGCTGCCATCAGCGCATCGCCTGCCACAAGCCTGCGCCAGCTCCGCCTTCCACTGCCAGCGACCCCGCACCGCCTGCGCCGCCACAGCCTGCGCTCAACACCTGGGCCGAGCATGCCCCGCCGCGCCTCAGCAACACGGCCGTGCAAAGCATGCGCGACACCTTCGCCGCCAACTACCCAGGCGAAATCCTGGACCAGGATAGCATGCCCAGCCTGCGCCTTCTGAGCATCATTCACCAATGGTTCCGCCCGCCCGACGGTGCCATAAAATGGGTGCCCTGGCAACTGCGCCTCAGCCAGCGCCAGTACCACGAAATCCTCGAAGCCCGCACGCACCGCATGCTCCGCACAGAAGCCCAGCTCGTCAGCGCGGCCCTGCTCGATGAAACGCCGGAGATTCCCATCTCCAGCATGCACCTTACCCCTGCCTGGCTTGCGCGCACGCAAGCCGTGTTCCGAAATGCCATCGCCCTCTGCGGCGGCGCGCGCCTAGCAACGCTCAAGACCTTTGATAAGAAGATCTTCGAACACGCCACCCAGAACCTGCCCGCCGAAACGGGCCTCCGCGCCGTCAACCTGCACGAGCTCCTGCACGCAGACCGCAAGCTCTGGCACGAAATTGCCAGCCTGCACTCCCAGGGCTGGACCCTGGACGATGCCATGCACGAACTCAGCAACGTGCGCAGCGACATGCATGCCCTGCTCCAGCCCAGAGCCCGCCCGCCCAAAGCGCCGCAGCAGCCCGGCAAGGGGGGACGAGACCCCGCGCGCCCGAGCAAGGGGGGGGGGCACCGGAAAGGCGCGCCAGCCCACCAAGCAGGCCGGGCGCGAGACGCGCACCGTGCCAGCAACGCCCGCCGCCCAGCTCGCCACCAAGCAAGGCAACACCACCACATCTGTGGCTTCAAGCTCCCCTCCGGCCAAGCCTGCGGCAAGAAGCACCCCGCATACACTCACACCGAGGAGACGCCCGCACCCATGCCACCCGCACCCCCTGCCTGAAACTGTCCGACGCCCGCGCCTGGCCTGGAGCCGGCGCCGGACTGCACTGCCTTCCGGGCTTTGCCCGCGCTTAGCCTGCCTTCACAGCCTGCGCAAGCCTTCTCCCACAACGCCAGCTCCGCGACCGCAGCGCCCGCTGCGTCATCACAGTTGCCTGCCCTCGCTCTCGCGCGGCCCCTCTCTCCCCCCGCTCCACAGGAGCCCCGCAAGCCCTGACCCCTAAGATCCCTAAGCCCCCTAGCCCTAAGGCCCCCGACCCGCCTGCGCCGCCCCTTCTCCCGCCGGCGCAACCCGCCCTCAAGGGCCGGCCCCGCAACGCCCCGACGGCACTAGCAAGCCCGCAAACACCTCCAAGCCAGCACCTGCAGCAGCCACCGCCCGACCTGCGCAGCGCGCCTTCTGCGAACTCTTCGGTGGCCAGCAGAGCCCGCTCACCCAAGCCTTGGCCAGCAAAGGCTGCCTTACGACACCGCCGGTGGCCGGCACCTTCGCCAGCCTGCTGCAAATGTGCTCCGCGGGAGACATCAGCACACTCTGGATCACGCTGCCTGCAAGCGCCTGGATGCCACCTGCACACTGCGCCTCGCCAGCCTCTGCCCTGCGCAGCGCCTCTCATCCTGAAGGCCTGCCCACGCTGTCAGAATCCGCAAGCCAGCGCCTCAAAGCCTCATGTCAATGCCTGCGAAACTGCCTCGCGCTCGTGCGTGCTACCAATGCTGCCGGCGGCAACCTTTTCCTGCAAGCACATCCCGCCAGTACCGTCTGGCTCGATCCCGCACTTATTCACGCATTGCAAGCCTCCGGCGCTCATGTTGCGGCCATTGCCTTCTGCGCGCATGGCTTAGACCGTCATGGCTCTTGGCTGCTCGCTTCTAACTGCACTGCCTGCACGCACCTTGCTGCTGCCTGTCCGCACCCGCCCGGCACGCACCGTGTCGACATGCTCAAACGCAAACACGACGCACAGCCTTCAGCCCCGCCCAGCGCCTACCCCGCCACGCTGCTCGCCGCCCTCGCCGCCAGCATAGCGCCGCTGCTCACACAGAGCACAGCCAAACTTCCACTCTGCACTGCAGCGCCCGCGCTGCGCCCGCGCCAGCATGCCTGCTGGGGGGTTTGTGACGGCGCAGGCCTGCGCAGCACGGCCGATCACTCCACCCCGCGCTGGCAAACCCCGCCCCTGCAAGCCTTGCGCAAGGCCTGGCTGTCCTGGGCATGCAGCCAGGACCTGCCCAACAAAGTGGCCGCGCACCTCATGCAAGGCAAGCCCGAGCACCCGCTCTCCGAAGACCAGTGCATGCCCGCAGCCCGCATCGCTCACCAAGTCCTGCACCCCAACTGCAACGAAGCCGCCTGCCTGGCCGTTGATCCGGGCCAGCCTTTCCGCCTGCACCTCCTGCAACCGCTCGCCTCTGCAACAGCAGACCCTGACACCGACATCGTGCAACTCATGCTTGCCGGCGTGCCAACGGGTGCCTTCGAGCCCCTGCCAGCCAGCAAGCAATGGCTGCCTAACACCGACTTGCCCGACGATGACCTCGCCCCGCCTGCCCTGCTGCATTGCGAAGGCAACTGGAAGCGTGCGGAAGACAATCCAGAACTGCTGCAAAGCCTGCTCGCCAAAGAAATAGAAGGCGGCTTCGTCCAGCCTTTCGACGGCGACGAGGCCGCGGCCCGCCTGCACTGGCCAGCAGGCACCGCAATAGGCAAGCTCAACATCGTGCTCGCAGACGACCGCGATGCCCGCTTAGTCCTCGATAGCTCCATATGCAATCTCAACAACAGATGCACGCTCCCGGAGCGCATGGCCATGCCTGCAGCCAGCGATGTCCAGCTCACCTTCGCTCCGCAAGACCCGCGCGGCATCTGGGCTGCTCTTTGCCTAGACTTCAAAGCAGCGCACAAGCGCATGCGCGTGCACGCCCGCGAACAAGGCACACTGCTTTTCCGCGTGGCCCAGCGACTCTACTACTACACCGTCTGCCACTTTGGCGCCCGCTTCAGCTCTTACTGGTGGCAACGCGCCGCGGGCCTCATAACCCGCATCTTGCACGCACTGCTTATACTCCCTCCCCGCACCGTGCCTGGATATATGTGGATGACTTGCTCGCCATGCTACTTCGAGCGAGCCTGCATGAAGACGCCTGCCTCATCATCCTCCTGCTTGCCAGCATCAACGCCCCCATGAGCTGGAAGAAAGCACAGCTGGGCGACACAGTCACCTGGTGCGGGTGGACCTTCGACCTGCACGCGCAGCAAGTCTGCCAAGCTAGAAAAGCTCCGCACGCAAATGCAGGCCCTTCTGCAGCACCCCAAATGCGCCCGCAAGCCGCTTGAGTCCTGCCTCGGCCTGCTCATGTGGGCCACTTCTCTCTGCACTTTTCTACGCCCCATGCTCAGCACGCTCTACCGCGACTTGCACAGCGGAAAGGGCACCCTTGAGTCCGTGCCTGCCCGCCTCTGGCAACAATTCTTGCATGCTCTTGACGACTCCTGCAAGATCGTCCGCTGCCCGCCCGGCCTCTGGCTCGCGCGCGGCGCCCGCATTGTTGCCGTGGGGGCCCGCCATGTCGCCACCAAAGCAGACATACCCAACGCGCCTGCTACGCATAAGCCTACATACGTCCGCGTGCAAGACCCAGCACGCAACGAATGTCATCTGGGCAAGGACAGCCAGGCCGCGCTCAGATGGCTTCTGTCCTGCATGCAGTTCGCGCCGCAGCAACCGCTGCAGCTCGCGCCCCTCCTGCACTGCATGTGCGCAGCAGATGCCATGGCCCAGGGGGACACTGTGGGCATCGGAGGCTGGCTTAGCACCTCCACTACCTTTCTCTGGTTCGCCTGCACTTGGTCCATGCAAGAGGTCCGCCAGACCTGGCCATGGCTGCTCAAAGACGCCCAAAAATACATTGCATGCTTCGAGGTGCTCGCACAGCTCGCCCTGCTACAGTGTACCTTCGCACGCCTGCGCCATAGGCACCAAAGGTTCTGCCTGCCCTCAGCTACGGACAACAGCCCTAGCGAAGCCGGCCTCAACAAGCTCTTTAGCACAGCCGAGCCCATCGCTCACTTCCTCAAGCTTGCGGCACAATGGGCGCACGCCCGCGGCGTGCACCTACTTCTCACGCACCTGCCTGGCGAGAAAAACACCTGGGCGGACGAGCTCAGCCGTGACAACCTCGCCCGCTTTCAGCACAGAGCCAGCGAACGCATGCATGTTTCGCTCGCACAGCTTGCACTTCCGGCCACAGGCCTGCGCCTGCATCCCGCGGACTACCCGTGGCCGCCAGCTCTGCAACACGCAGTGGCTTCAGACAACTTGCAGCCTCCGCCCGCAACCAGCCAAAAGACAGCCTCTGCCAGCTAGCCTACACGCACGCACAGCCAGTCTTTCTTAGCCAGCTCTCTTTTGTTCTCGCCCAGGCCTGACGACTGCAGCGAGCCGAGCTACAGCACTTCACTGCCTGCTCGCCTCACGCGCCTCGCGCCGCGCGCGACCGCCACTAAGGTCTTCAGGAGCCGCCTGCCTCAGCCCCAGCCTTAGCTGCCCGCTCGCCTTCTCGGCGCCGCTGCCTCAGCCTCTGCCGCCTGCCTGCCGCCTTTTTGGGCCGCCTGCCCCTTTTGCTGCCACGCCAGGCGACCCCACGCACTGTCTGCGCACCTGCCTCAGCTTGCTGCTCGCAGTGCCCGCGACGGTGGGGGTTTCTCTAGCTTTGCAGCCTACGGGCACTGCTCAGGTCTGAAGTGGGGGTCTGAGTCGCCCGCCCGCGTCCGACTCCCTACTCTGAGCAGCACCCGTGATAAAACAGAGCGTTTGCTTCTTTGGCATGCTTAGGTCTGCAGTTGACTAGAGTACATGAACTGTCTAGAGAACGCTCCACGCAACCCTTTTCTTTTTATGTTGTCGTGGTGTTTTCTAGCATGTTGCTTGCACGCATTGTCAACGTTTGTTCATGTAGCTCTATCGGCTGCAGATCCGCATGCGCAGCTTTTTCACACACCGCACCCACCCGCCCGTGTGATGCAAGCCTACAATTCCGCCTGAACACTCGCTAACAGTCAGCACGCCTTGCTGCCTACCGCCTGCTACACGTCTCACTTTACGCATCCTAGTCTCACAAAGACGGGGGGTCTGAGTCGCCCGCCCGCGTCCGACTCCCTACTCTGAGCAGCACCCGTGGTAAAACAGAGCGTTTGCTTCTTTGGCATGCTTAGGTCTGCAGTTGACTAGAGTACATGAACTGTCTAGAGAACTGAAGCGTTTTGTATGGCTTTCCTTCTTTTTCGGTGTTTGGAAAAGATTTTTATTCAATTTGCGGCTGAGAAAGAAGGCAGTTTTCCGAAAAAAACGGGGGACTCAACGCCGCTTCTGTGGAAACACAGCACACGACTGATAATCTACAGTTGGCGCGCCCCGACTGCATTGGGCGGAGCTCGTCATGTCAGAAACCTCTTGCTTCACAGCCGAGTGCCACCGGAATTTATGAAAACGCACAGAATTTCAACTGCCTGCTGACTCGACAGGATATCTCTAAGCTCCATTCTCATTGGTTTGGTAAGCACACTGCCCATCTCTCAAAATAGATTCCAATGGAGGCAGCTAGCGCATCGTGGCAACAGTAGAAAAAAGCTTGTTTGCCAAGCATGGGTCAGACTTGTACTCGCTTGTCGCGCTCGAAACAGAGAGATGGAACTTTCTGTGCATGTTGCAAATACATTTTTGCGACTGCAACGCTGTTAAACGGCTATGTCTGCTGCCGTGCATCTTGCGAACCGCAATAAAAATTGTAGTTGGAGGGCTTTCTGGAATGTCGGCTCGAATTCCGCATGGTCGCTGCGAGAGTAGACGTGGTCAGGACGTGGTGCGTTTCAATGCCGTGACATTCACTACCTTAACAGCGTGCAGGCCAAATCAGAGCTGATGATTTTACGAGTATGCAAGAAGCGATTGTGCACTCGCAACATGATTGTATCGTGCGAAGCATATGGTAAGAGAAGTTTGATGTTCATAATGCGCAGCATTCTTCCACCGATTCCTATTGGAATGGAGGAACCAGGGAGTTGCATATGGATCCACATCAGTTCACAACTTGTTTGCAATGCTTTTGATGGTGGGAACAGTGTGTGACCATCGCAAAGTTGGCAGGACAGGTCTGTCCGACAAGCATGTTTGGTCGCGCGAGTGTCCGCGCGAAGCTCGGCACTTGCCGGCTTGGACGACTTGGATCGCCAGAACCGTGAGGCAGGACTTGCAATGGATGGGCATTCTCAGCAGTGTGCAGGTGACGCATGTGCCTACGTCAATTCGGCTGTCTACCCATCGTAAAGCTAGTGTTGGAATGCTCTCCGTGGTAGCAAGCCGGTCTTTAATCCACCACGCTGCGGAAACGAAGCAGCCGCTGGCCTTGCTGTCTGGCGCCAGGTGAACCTTGCAGCCGTTTCTGCCAATGGCATTGCGCTTCAATGGGCACCGGCATCTTGTCGAGCCAGCCGGCAGTGAGCCAACCTCCTTTAAAGCATAATGCAACCGCAACCGCCTCCAGCCGCGGCGCTGTGATAAGGAACGCTTCAAAAAGGACAAAGGAGTGGCACTGGCAGCAGTTACAAGTGCAGGGCATGCCCTCAAGTATGTCGACAAGGACAGATCATCCGAGACAGTGGGGTCATCTTCTTGACCAGTCGGCTTCCGCAGCAAGCGGGCCGTTCATCAGTTTGTTTCGATCACGCTGTAAGTTAGCGATATTTGACCAGGAGCTGCAGGGTGACCCGGATGTTGTTTATGCAGCCATTCGGCAAAATGCATTGGCACTACATTTTGCGTCGCCTCGTTTGCAACGCGACAAGGACTTGAAATGATTGAAGCAGCGGACTGGCATGACATGCATGACACTCCCTCGTGTGTTGTCGAAGGACATCGTTCTCGAAGCCTGCCAGCGCGATGTAGCGGCGTTCAGCTTCGCTGCAGAACCTTGGTGGAACACCTATGTGAGTCATCGAGTGACTCGGAGAGGACAGCGTTATGCCTGCACACGAGGACGTTCTGCGCGAGGACAAGCAGTTTCGAAGCACCACTGGAGTTGAATTCCCCAGTGTCGACAAGATGAATGATGCTTTTCTAATCTTAGTTCATTTCGTTACTCAACTGCTGCGACAGGTTTATGACAGCACAATGTCCGAGAGATATCCAGGTGTCAACCAGTTCAATGACTTCCTGTTCGTCCAGGACTGTTCCGGGACGTTCTGTGTAGGACAAGCCCTGGCAGCAGTACAACAGCAACGCCAAGCGTGTCTACCTGTGACTTGTGGCCACGAGACGCTCAAGTGTGGCATTATCTGCACGTTGCAGGAGCTGGTTCAGTGCCTCTACTTGTGATGGACGGTGGCCTTCGTTCACGCACTGGAGCTACCGCCCTTATCTGGCCTTCCGTCAGAAGAGTGTGGATCTTGTGACACTTCGTATTGTGAGCAGTTTATTTGTGCCCCCCTTGTGGATGTGCAAAGGATGTGCAACTGTGGACACTGCGGTTTTGCCGAGGCTGCTTCGACAGCAAAGGCGGTCAGTTCAGTGGAAGCCTCCAATCGCAGGAAGAAGACGCTTTCCAAACGAGCTCGGCTTGGCAAGGAGTCGTGTATGCTGCATGATCCATGAGCAGTGGTCAGGCATGACGTTTGCCACGAACTTGGATTTGGTGCGTTAGATCCCCTCCAGGACAAACTCGCAAGAGCGGCCGCCGTGCGTTCCTGACGTGATGTCAGATCTGACCAAATGGAACAGCAAGGGCTGAGTGGTCTGTTTGTGACTGCTTGCAGCTTAGACAACTGCACACGTTGTGTCGTATCACAATCAGCAATGCAGGACAAAGAATGCCTCGAGATTTTGAGAGCCTGCTGCCTGCTGCTCTTTAATTTTTCGCTCTGTGGTCAAACCACTCAGAGCAGACCCGACCCGTCTCGAAAGAAAGTCGGCTTCAAGTTCCGTCCTTCAGAGCCGGCATGGCCTGGCACCCTGGCACACGGCCTCAGCACAGGGACAAGTTCCGGAAAGCGTTTCAGCACCTCAAGGGTGTGACGGATTAGCGGTCCTGCTGCACGATGCAGCGTGATTGGCAAGATGGCTCGTGACGGACTTGGGATATCTCCGGATGTAAACATCGAGAAGTGTGCAAAAGCCACACTCTCTTTCAGCTGCAGGTGCAATCCGTGCATGGTTTCTTTGTTTCTGTGCTCTTCGCGTCCAGGCAGTTTCCTGCTTTCAAATCGGAAAGAGTTGCCAAGTTAGCGGTGGGCCAGTGCCTGGCATTTCTTCCAGGCCCAAGATGACGACTTCGAGTGGTTCAGGTGCGATGCTTGCTCGGCAGCCTGCCTTGCAATAGCCACTTACATCTTCAGCCCACTGGGGCCACGTCTCGCTGCCAAGGCATCTTTCTTCAAGATAAACAGGACGTCCTCTTGCGTCCGCGTGGATGGTAGCTATGTTGCGATGTCACAGTGGGGCTCTCACAGGACACTTGTTCAACGCTTTGCGGGAAGAGCATCCGTGCCTTCCTATGAGTTTCTGGAGGCTTGGCTTTCCTAGCGCGAGTGAAGTTCGAACTCCTCAGTCCTAGGATTTGCGTCCTTTCGCGGTAGTGATGTATCACGAGCCAAGGAAATAATCGATGAGGCGCGCGACAGACTGGTTGAGAGATGGCTTAACCATCGGTCTGCACAAGGTCTGTGACACTATGTTCACAAAAAACGAGCGCCCTTGCACGCACGAAGACTGTCGCAATGGTTGCTTCCAGCATTGCTTGCCAATCGCATGCACTGAGGTTCGGCGTGAAGCAGCATGAGGCGGCATTTGTCCTTGTGCTTGTTGCTTTTTGCAATCCGCAAATCGAGACGGCTGCTGTGAAAGGGCAAGAAGTACCTCTTCGGACCGGGTATCAAAGACCACATTCCCGGACTTGGATTCGGCCAGATGGGCATGGGGGTGTCGCTGACGTTTTTGCCTTTGCTGTTCCTTATGCAGTCTACGCCTACAGTCCTGGTCACTCCAGATGAACGGACGGGATGTGGCTGGCCAGGACTATGACAAAAGGCTGGCAGCATTCTGCAAGATGTTCGTCGAAGAGTTGGGAGAGGACCTTACGCTGCTGGTCGACAAGCCAACCAAGTCATGTAGATGCTTTCGAATTGCACACTGGCTGCGATCGAGCGTCCTTGCCAGTCCGTCCATGACATCGAGAATGTTGTTTTTCGTGAACATGTTCATTCTACGTGTGTGTTGACTTTTAGGAGAAGTTGCAGCAGCTCTATTGGGACCACCGGTCGGGTCCCGGGTGTTGTGGTACCGGTGCTTCTTCTTATCCAGTCGTTGCTCGTGTGCGAATCAAGGCAGCTGAATCACACACAGCTGTGCTTGGAAGAGTGCTTGTCTTCAGCCAGTGGCACTGGCGTCGGCACCTTAGTGCGGATGCCGCAGTCAGTGAACGATATTGGCCGGTCTCAGTAAAAACGTTCCCCCAGGCCGTGCATTTGTGCTCTACAGCTTTCCTAATTCTGAAAAAACACATCTTTGGGGGGAAAGGACCTCGAAGGTGAGAGCTAGAGCTGCTAAATGAAGCCTTGGTCTTGTCTTGCAGTTTTCAGCCACGAGGCACAGTCAAGAAACCCTCGCAAGCCTCGGCCTGCCCCGAGGCACCAGAGGGCATCCCAGTCGCATGTCTGTCTCGCATGGCGCTTATGCCTCCTTCAGAGACTAGGCAGAAGCCTCTGCCAGCTCCGAAGCTCGATTCTCCGAAGGCTTCGTGTGAAGAAGAGATAACACAGCAGATGCCACAGTCTCTTGCAAGGAGAAGACTAAGACTGTGGCTTCAAAGAGGGAAGGCCAAGCCACTAACCATCATCTCTTCGAGACGTGAGTCGCTCCACTTCTCTGCTTCGAAGGCCGAGGAGCCGAAGCGAAGTTGGAGCTTGGCCAGGCATCGACTTCCTGTGACATTTCGCAGGGTTCTGTGCGGGTGAAGTCGTTTGTACTTTGATGTGGTTTCTACAATGTCCCCTGCAACTTGTATACGCTATGTGTTCAAGACGAGCAGCTGTCCATCCTTGCGTGGTAAAACCGAGGGGCCATCGTTCTTTTGCAATCAGGTGTTGCCTCTTCTGCCACAATTGAAAACCTCCGACTTGCACCGCTTGGGTACCGTCAGAGCCTCAGTTTTCCTCTTTTGATGCCCAGCTTATGGACCATCGATGGCCGCCTTTGTCATGTTTTGCCTTGAGGCAGTGCTTGACGAGCTCACAAAGCGGGCCAGGAGCGCTCAGAAATCCGAGCGGGCTGAGTTGTGATGGTGCGCGAAGTCACGAGTCCGACGAAAGTGGACGCGAGTCCTGAAACCTCGCGACGAACAGAAGCTGGAGGAAGCGCTGCCACCATGCACAGAGCAGCATCCAGAAGGATGACATCTGGCGCTTGTCGTCGTCGTGACCTCCATTGACGTACAGGTTCTGCCATGCCGACATTGACAGAGTGGCACGATGAGTTGAGAGGTGTGTTTGCCCGAATATTTCTTGCCTTCATCGGAAAAATCATGGCTCACCAACAGCACTTAGAGGTGCGCCCATAACGTTCTGATGTCTCCGACGGAGCTCTCAGACGCGAAGGTCTGCTTCGAGTAGTTGCAGACCATTGCAGACCAATAACCAAGAAGCGGTTCCTGCTTTAAAAAGTTTACCAACGAGTGCAAGCAATTGCAAGCATACATCGTGGATCCACCATGCTATTCCGAGCCTGTGAATAATGCTGTCCGCTGACATTCGGCTTCAGATGAGATTTCGGTTCCGGGAAGGGGCCGAATCTCGTCCAGATGGTATACGCGCGTGAGGAGTGGCTACGGTGTGTTCAGCAGGAGGCTGTCTTACACCATTGTGTGAGGATGTTGAGAGCGTCCTGGCTGCGCGTGGATGGAGGGAAGTGAGGCAGATAGGCCAGGCATTACGCGAAGTGCAGAGAAGTTCTGAGAGGCGAGAGAATCGAATACGGCAGGTGAAGGCTCCTTTGCCAAGGCTCTTTTGGTTGAGGCATCGGATGGGACACAGGCGGTATGCAAGGCGCGGTGTTTCGCCACCAGTGCTGTTGCAAGAGAGTGTCGAAATCGCAGCAGGTGATGGACATCACTCAGGCATCCAAGAAGGAGGTGCGTGCTTTTGTTAGGTGAGCGACGCTCAGAGCGCTTTTGGTCCCAAGCAGAGCCTCGTGAGGCCGAAGCTGCTGCCAAGGCCAGGCCTGACCGTTGGGCGCCTGGGATCTGTGCAGGCTCCTAGCGTTCGCTCAGGAGGGTCGACTCCTGGGATCCTTGCGGCATCCTTTCGTTGTCCGTTACCGCGACAGCTTTTGTGAGGCGCGGTGTTGGGGCTGCTACATCTGGACGTCGGGGGTGACACAAGCGGCTAGCGTTTCTGAAAAGGCTGGCGTGTTGTGCATCATCATGGACTTCTGCGAAGGCACTGGTGTAAACCGGTGCCATCGGTACACAAGCTGAAACCCAAAAGGCGGAGAGCTTGCTCGACAGATCCGAAGGGCAAGACGCAATCATCAGAGGCCGTACTGTTCATGGGGCATTCATGCGACAATGCCACATTCTTTTACAAGCCTCCGGGTTCACCAGGTTTGCTCCCAACCGTTTGGGGTTGACATCTGGCAATGAGGTTTCTGAGTGAGGGATACAAGTTCGCCAGGATTTGCTCTGTGGGCTTTTGGTTCACCGGTCACCAGCCAGTTAGCCGACCGTGCCATCAGTTCTTGGAGGGTCGCGGGTTTCATTCCCTTTGAGCGATTGATTGCAGTTCATGGTTCATCAGCCGTGCGGTTCGAACTGCTTCACGAGTTTTGCTTACCCATCAGTCGTTCAATAAGCGTCGACGGTTCATTGTTGCTTTTGAGGTCGTTGTGGTCAGTCTGGTCAAATTGAGGCTTGCACTTTATCGGCCGCTTTAGCATGGGTCTGAGGTTTGCTGTTCTTCATTTATTTTAGATTTTTGGTTTTGATGGTGCCAGCAGGAGTTCTCGCGCCTTCAATGTTTGCTCAATCATCCACTGCCAAACTGCACCACTTTCTTCAGCATTGAGTCTGGGTCGCTAGACATGGCAGATACGCAAGTTTTTCGCAAACACCAAGCGCTGCAGCGTCACGATGTGCGCTGTGCGCGATTGGCTACAGGGTTTCAGGCTTGCTGTTCCTCAAGTCGATTGTCGGTGTAGTATGCATCGTCGCCGTTGCGGGTTTGGGATCGGCGGCATGGGCATCATGCCCTGTTGACTGTGTTTTATGCTTTTTGGCTTAATGTTCATGCTCCAACATGCGTTGCAGGAGTAGGCTCGCTTCCGGCGTCGTTCAAACGTTCAGGGTCTGAGAAGCCGAGTTGGCGCGGCTAGACCATTCGCTGTCCGTTGCTGCTTGCAAGGTCCACGGTTCACCGACCACGACAGGGCTTAAAGTTGCTGCTCGTCGGTCGTTTCAAGGTATGTCGCTTATCGGTCGTTTTTTGTTTGGGTTTGTGTCTGGGCCGTGTGTGTTTACAATAGTTGACTTGCACCTATCAGTTATGCTGCGCAGCAGTCGCTTTTGTGGTTATAGAGTGCAAGGTTTGCTGCGGCCAGGTCCAGCGTTTACACGACTGCTTTGCAAGCGTCTGTTTTGTTGTTTGCCGTCCTCTGTTGCTTGGCGACTGTATCTTAGATAGGTTGAGTTGAAAACGGCCAAGGGTCCAGGTTTGTTATTTCAATGATTCGTTCTGGGGTGCAGTGTTTGTGTAAGCATTTTTTTGGTCATGTGGTTCGATCTACAGATGGTTCCGCAGGTTCCTACGTGGGTTTGGGTCTTCCGTGAGCATGGTTCGATTTCATGCGTACTTTCACACTTTACTGTGCAAGGTTCCCCGAAACTTGAAAATTTATGGTTTACGGTCCAACAAGTTCAAGGGCGGGTTCGATTGCTGGCTGCAAGGTCTACGGCTACGGACCATTAGCCATTTTAGGGTTTGAGGCTTCGGCCCGTAGCTCGTTGTGGGGTTTAAGGTTTATTTGTACTTTGTTTGAGTGTACTTTGTTTGAGTTTCACATGGCGGTGTGTGTATGTGTGTGTGATGGAGCTTTGCTTCGTAAAGTGTAAGTGCTCTTTCAGTTTCCAGGGCTGCTGCGCAATCGTCACGTTAGCGTCTAGGAGTTCAAAACTTGCACACTGCTGCCATTAGGGGGTTTCTGGGTTGCAGTTTCTATGATTCGTTTTAGGGTGTAGTGACGCGTAGTGTTTCTGTAGGCATGTTCTTTTCGGAAGTGTGGTTTGATAATTACTGTGTGATCCGCAAGGTGTTTTTAG
>CAJNDV010033028.1:15197-37293 GCA_905221635.1 Symbiodinium sp. CCMP2456
ATGCTCCATGGGATCAGGCTGCTGTGCGATCCGCAAGGTATTTTTAGGGCTTAAGGTTTGCTGCCTGTTGTTCGTTTTGCCGTTCGGGTTCGGGGTTTATCTGCCGTCGAGTTTTGTTTGGAGTTTTACTGGTAAGACGTGTTATTCAGAGTACGATTAGCGTTTAGTTTCCAGCATTGCTTAGCAATCAGAGTTTGAAACGTAGCGCTGTCATAAGTCAGTGGCGGGTTCCGGATGGTTTGCCGGCTCCATTGCGTGCATGTGTCTGCCTTGCCATCGCCGCTGCTTTATGACTTTAACCTCGACCATTCAAGTTTGGCAACTGTTTGGGGTTTTGTTGGTCTGCTGCCAACTTTCGTTTTAGGGTTTAGGGTATGCCAGTTCCCAAAGCCGTTTGTGGGGCACATGGACTGCAAGAAGTATGGTTCGCTGTTCATCCAACTGCCTGAGCATTTGAGGTCTGCTGCTCACGATTCGATTCATTTTGTCAGGGCTGTTTTGTCCATGTTTCGTTTTGGTGTGTGGTGTCTGCGTGTGCCTTTGTCTTGTCGGTAAGGTGGTTCGATATCTATTGTTGCTATGGTTTGATGCATTGTTGAGCACGGTTTGCTTCTTACGTGAACTGTTGTCACTTTGCCGTTCAGGGTTCCCTGACATTTTAGGGTTTGAGGTTGGTGGTCCAATATGCATTTTAAAGATGTTAGTTGCCGTCAGTTGCCGCTGAGGCTTCGGGTCCATGTGGTTTGTTTGCAAAGTTTACGGCCACGGATCACCGGTCAGTTGAAGGCTTGAAGTTTGCTGCCCGTCCCTCATTATCGGGTTTGCGGTTTATCCATCCTTGCGTTTGGTATGGTTTTGGGCCTGTGACGAAGTTTTTGTTTCTCATAATTCAAAATATTTTTCGTTTCCATCTTTGCTGTGCAGTCATCGTTTTGGAGTCTTAGAGTTTAGGCCATCCGCAGCTGCGCGCCTTTAAGATCGAATTCAAAAGTTAACCGATTTTGTCAGGCTTTCGCAGTCTACTGCCAAGCTTTTCTTCTAGGGTTCAGGGCTCGCCAGTTCGAGCAACCGTTTCTTGGCACATGGCCTGCAAGAAACATGGTTCGCTACCCATCCAACTAATTGCCTGAAGGTTTAAGGTGTGCTGTGCGCGATTCACTTCAGGGTTTCAGGGTTTTTTCGCATGATTCGTGTTGGGAGCGGTGTCTGCGTGTTCGTCTTCTTTGCGGCATTGTAGTTCGATATCTACCGTTGCTTCTGCGGTTTCATCCGTGGGTTGGGGATAGGCAAATGGCTTCATCGCTTCCTTGAGCATGGTTCGTTCTCGTGCGCACTGTTACCTTTGCAGTTCAGGGTTCCCCGAAAGACTAAAATTTAAGGTTCGCGGTCCAAGGGTGGGTTCGTGTGGTCGGGTTGCTGTGCTATCGATAGCTGCTTGCAAGGTCTACGGCTACGGATCACTAGCCATTTTAGGGCCTAAGGCTTGTTTTCCATAGCTCGTTGTAGAGTTTGGAGTTTATGTGTGTTTGTTTTGTGTAGTTTCGCATTGCGTGTGTGTGTGTGTGTGTTCATTTTCCAGATCTGCTGCATTAGAGTCTAAGAGTTCAAAGCTTGCATACTGCTGCCATTGGCCATTAGTCGGTTGGAGGTTTGCAAGGCTCCATTGCGTGCATGTGTCTGCTTTGCCATCGCAGCTGCTTATGAACTTAAGCTCGAGTATACAAGTTTGGCAACTGTTGGGGGTTTTGTTGGTGTGCTGCCAATGTTCTTGTAGGGTTTAGGGTATTCCATTACCAAAAGCAATTTGTTGGGGTCGTGGTTTCAGGGGGTTTCAGGGTTGCCGTTTCTGAATGACGCATTTTGAATTTTAGGGTGTAGTGTTTCTGTAAGCATATTCTTCTCGGAAATGTGGTTTGATGACTACTGTTGCTCTGTGGGATCTTGCGGGTTGCGTACAAATCCCTTTCCATATGCATTTGTACCCTTTTCAACTTGCAGTGAGGGTTCACAGGCATTTCAGGGTGTAAGGTTCACGGTCCGGTCCAATCTGCGTTTCTGTGCTTGCTGCTGGCTAGGCCTCATGAAGCCAGGGTCGTGTGGTCAGGCTGCTGTGCGATTCGCAAGGTAATCTTAGGGCTTAAGGTTTGCTGCCAGTGGTTCGTTTTAGGGCTTGGGTCATCTGCCGTTTAGTTGTGTGTGGAGTGTTACTGGTAAGACGTGCTATTCAAAGTACGAGTAGCTTTTAGTTTCCAGCTTTGCCTGGCAATCAGAGTTTGAAACGTAGCGTTGCCATGGGTCAGTCGTGGGGTCCGGATGGCTTCTCTATTGGGTGCATGTGTCTGCTTTGCTATCGCTGCTGCTTTATGACTTTAACCTCGAGCAGTCAAGTTTGGCAATTGTTTGGGGTTTGTTGGTCTGCTGCCAATTTTCGTTTTAGGGTTTAGGGTAGGGTTTAGGGTATGCCAGTTCCCAAAGCCGTTTGTGGGGCACATGGACTGCAAGAAGTATGGCCATCCAACTGCATGAGGGTTTGAGGTTTGCTGCTCGCGATTCGATTCATGTTGTCAGGGTGGTGTCTGCGTGTGCCTTTGTTTTGTCGGTACGGCACGGTGGTTTGATATCTACTATTGCTGTGGTTTGATGCATGGGTTCGGGATCGGCAACAGCATCACGGCTTTGTTTTTGCCGATTATGTGAACTGTTTGCACTTTGCTGTTAAGGGTTCCCTGACACTTTAGGGTTTGAGGTTGGTGGTCCAATATGCATTTTTTGCGGGTATGCTAGTTGCCGTCGTTTGAGGGCTGGTCTGTTTGCACGATTCACGCCCACGGATCACCGGTCACTTTGAGGCTTGAGCTTATGTTTTAAGCGCTGCTTTTCATCGGTCTTGGGCCATCAAAAGGTTTTTGTTCATACGAATTTTCCTGGCAGTATCTTGTCCGGGAGTGGTTCGCGGGACACTGTTGGTTTGTGATTTGTCCACCAGCTTTGCATGGGCTTTAGGATTGAGAAATCGCTGCTGTCATATTCAATTTTTGTGTTTAGGGTCTGTAAGGCCTTATTATCTGCTTCGGCATGAATTGCTTTTCGAAAGTGTGAAGTGAACTCAGTACAAGGTAGCTCAGGTTCCAGTAAATTAACGAAGGATCCTTCGTCTTTCGCGGTTTGTGAGTTCCATCAGGCGTCTTTTGGTATAACATAGGTTGCCAGGTTCTCTACACTGCTCTGTCCAGTTCAGGTTTTGCAAGCAGCGTGCTATGTCAAGATTTATTACACCGTTGTCTTGAGGGTTTACGGGTTGTAGGTGCCGGGTGTCGAATTGCTGTCATGGTTCGCAAAGGCATTAACAATTTCTGCTTGCCTTTCCATTGTTGTGCTTGTGTTTAAATATTTTGCAGCCCCGGTAGCTGCCAATCTTTCATTGCAGGGTTTATGGTTTGCTGGTGCCTTGCAAAACAAGGCTTCATTGACAGTCAATCTTTTTGGATCCTTGGTGTAAGCCAGCGCCATTTAAGGATCAGCACAGCAGTGTCCTGTTTTGTTTTTTCATGGTTCACTCTTCGCCAGCGCTTTAGTCGTGTGTTACCGTCGCTTTTGAACTTGGGCCTACAGGATTTCGAAGTTCACCAGCCACTTGAATGAGTTGTTTTAGGAAGTTTGTAGTTTGTTTGGTCAGGGCATGCAAAGTATGGTTTCTTTCCGGAGTTTAGTTTGCTCTCCGAGTCAGTACTGCTCGTTTTTGGCTGCAGGGTTTGTCAACACCTTCCTATTTAACGTATGGAATCCGGAAGGCTATGTTTCTTTCGGGACTGCAGCTCGCTTTCCACGGTTCCAGATCCACTTACTGTTTCGGGTTTACCGCCTGCATGTTTCTCTTGCCCAACATGCGTCTCTAGCCGTCAGTCAGTGCCTTCGTCCCTTCAGATTTCAAATTGCCTCGAGCAGGCCAAAGTCTCTCAACTTCGTCGTTTTTTCGAGATGTCTGAGTCGCAGCCAAACGCCAGTGTCTGACAGTGCCCCGCACGGGTCTGTTGATGCGGCACATGGTCGATTTTCCGTTTCGATGCTTGCAAAAAAAGCACTTCAAGTGCTCAGCTGCCTCGATGACTGGTATCGCTTGCTATCCTATCGCAGAATGAGCTATGCCAAGCAGTCGTTTCAGTTCTTGCTGTGCTGCTGTCGTTGTCGCCGAAAAGCGTCAGAGTGTTCAGGATTCCGGAGGAGCAGATCCTTCGGTGGTTCACTCAGGCCCATTAGACACGAAAGAGTTTTACAGCAGTTTTCTGTCCTTGGCTGGCAGGCCACGCTTGCCGTAAAGTTCATCCATGACAAGCACATCCTTCACAGGGTCCGCCCCTGGGCGAAATCTGCGTTATTGTCAGTTATTGTGCAGTTTGTATACAGCGGCAGACTTGAGTGTGCAAGCCTAAGCCGATACCGCAGGATTTAAAGCCTGCCAACTTCTTCCTCACAAAGAACGGGCAAGCACCTTGAGTGACGGACGATTCCGTGAGAGGTGATCTTTAGACAACAGTTGCGTTATTTGGAAACGGGTCGATGCATTTCGCCTAGGACAATCGTCGTTTTCGTTGGCCATTGAGTATTTCACTCCACGAAGGTCTTTGAAGATGGGAGACTTTGGAATAGCCAAAACGATGGTCGGTGGCTGAATTCGAACTTCGTCAGCAAGCGTTGTCCCCTGTTCAAGTTGCCTCTGGGCAGGCTTGCACTCTGGCATGTGCAAAGACCAGGATTGGCTGGGTGCTCAGCTTTTGGTTTGTCTTTCCGTGTGGAGGGTAATGTTGCGTCACTCTCACACAGGCACCCCATATTACTTGAGTCCAGAAGTATGCCAGGCAGCGTTGCATGCGATGGGTTTTGCTCTGCCTGGTATGTCTACCTCTGCAGGAGAAGCCGTACAACTGGTCATCGGACATGTGGTCAATGGGCCAGGAGCTGAGAATGTAACAAAAACCAGAGCGAAGGTGATCGTGGGAAGTCCAGGAGGATGCACTCTCGCGGACTTTGGCAGGCTGCATACTGTACGAGATGTGTGCCCTGTCGGGGCCTCATCTGCTCTCGTCCTGGTAGCTACTTCTTGTGCAATTTGCACAGTTGGCTCCGGGGTTGGTGCGTTGCTACGGTATCACAGTGAAACAGTCATGGACCTGAGACTTGTGACTTGTGCCTGCTTGAGCGGCTTCATGGAGAGGTGTCCATAGTATAGACGGATCTGGAGGAACGGCATGTGGGGGCATCCATGAGAGCCTGCCCTGCACAGGATTTAGATCTAGGCTAGTGAAGATGTTAAAGTCACCAACTACGGCGCCTCCTAGATTTCAATCGGGATGAACCAGGTGTGCAGATAGCCCTGACATGAAGCTTGATTGACCCAGGCAGGTGCCTTTCGACGCCCACAGCCTTTCGGGCCTTGTGCAGAAAATCTGCTACGGCCCGTTGCCCGTGGTCGTCGCCTTGTGTCCCAGTCTCGAGTGCGGAGAGCGACCTCGCAGCTTGGGGTTCTGTGTTCAGGTTCCGGACTGCTACTCTGACTTCCTTCGCCGGCCGACGACTCGTGCAATCCTCAGCCACATAGACAAAATCCATGTTTCGCCACCTGGAGGCTGTGCAGACAACTTCTGGACCGTGAGCCGAAGAAGAGACCGTCCGCAGACGAGGTGCAGTTCTGCCAATCGACCACGGCTTGCCCTGTTCTTTTTGGGGAGGGTTTTGGGAATTACATGAAAGGACCCAACGCCGCCTCAGCTGTTTGCAACATGGACAGGTAGAGCTGGGAAAAACAGCGCATTACAGAACAACACGACACGACCTTCCCTTTGCATCTTCAGTTGTGGACTTGGCCAGTCTAGTCTGTAGGCGACTAAGATTATGCCACAGCCCAAGATGTTGCGGTTTCCACGCTTCCGTCTGCGGAAGGAGCTCTGTGTTGCATAGCGGGAGTCAGCAGACGACACTTCATGGAGACAGTGATTCAGCATCACTTCATTGGCCCAACGAGCTCTTTAGCAGGAGACGTCCTGGCTGTGTTTGGTCTTGGGGACGGCGCTCGTCCTACAGGGCATGACAGGACCACTGTAGGAAGACGATTTCCCGTCGCACTCTCAAAGAACTTCCGTCGCTGCAGCGGCTTCAGTGCTGGCAGGACCAACGGTGCAAAACCCTCGTGCGAATCCGAGAAGAGTCAAGCCGGCACTCACGGGTTTTGTCTCGCTCTCTTTGTGCTTGTTGCCGTCAACTCTCTTGCACACGCCATGTGTGTCAGAAAACGACACACGGCGCAAACGACAGCGCCAATGGATGGACTTCGGGCTAGTAAGTTTTTCCGTGATGTTGCTGCGACACGTCTTGCGGCTTTTGTTATGCATGCTTGTATCGCGAGACTGCAGCATGTTTAAGGCTGGACGTTTGTGCAAGTGCAGCGGCGCTCTGCGGCAGCTGCATTGGTTGCGTGCACGCAGCAAGATAGGTCGATGTCCCGTGACGAACTCTGCCACGAGTGCTTGCTCTCTGCTTTATCTAAGCTGGTGAGCCTCAGCCTGCCGGGGGCAGCACATGCTGGCTTGCCGCTGGCATCTTTCACTTCTGGCGGCCTTGTGGATTACACGGTCGGAGGTGCTTTTCAGGAGCTCTGGCTGCAAAGAGTTTTAGGTCGCTGGAATGACTTGCTATAGTTTGTGATGTCACCGAGGTGTCTATGCCAGACAATTATAAGGTTGGCAGCTTATCTGACCAGACCTGGCTACCTGGAGGGTTGCTCAAGGCATAAAGCGCATGAAGGGGAAGCACGGCTCAGGTTATCCAAGAAACTTCGACTAAAATCACTTGGCAAGGTGATAGGCGGGAAGAGCAATAGTGCACGTTACAGTGTCGCTCCGTGTCCCACGGTTGTCATCTAACTTTCGGATCTAACTCTGTCACCAGGACAGGCCAATACAACACGATGTCTGCAGAAGTGAAGGAGGTCGATAGTGATACCCTTGACAAAGCTCTGGGAATGGCGGGCTTGGACATAAAGGATATTGGCGAAAAGCTGCTTGGTAGATGGCAGGCAGGCAACTGTTGCAATTGTGCACGGTCCGAGGCACCATAGGAATGACGCAACTCTGCTGAGGCTGTCAGACAAACGCCCTCTGGGCGGGGCAGACTTTATGGGCGCATCTCAGTTCAAGCTGAGGGCGTGCAAGTGTGCGATCTGTTGAAGGCTCGCCGTGCAGCAAAGGTGGAAAAATTTGAAGGTGTGGAAGGATATCGGTTTGAATTCGTTGGCGACACCATTCATGAGCACCTTGGCGAATTCAAGGACAGTGAGTGCAGTCTGCAGGAAGAGTGAGCAAAAGTGCTAATAAGTGCCATTGCCCTGCTGCAGGTATGTTCTGCATGCGCTAGTGCGGAAGGGCTCGAGCAACTTGCTGTGCACCGTCACCACACGAGCGGCAGGCTCTCGCTGGAATTGCCGTGTTGCATAGCTGTAGTGTTTAGAAGGAACCCTGACGGAAGCAGCGAGTTTATGTCGAGGCCTCTTATGGGCCAACAACAATCGCTTCCAGACCTTTGCGAAGATTATAGAGAGCTTCAAACCCCAGGCCTTTTATTTGTTTCTTGAAGGGTTCTCACATCATGCTGGGAACTGTCACTTCCGACTTGTGTGGACATGCAGGTTTGACCTGCTCGTCAAGCTTTCAATGACCTGACGGTGACAGAGTTCTCGATTGGCCGATTGAAAATGCAGCGAAGACCTGACTGCTTCGGAACCGGGGAATTGCCTTTCTTCGTTCACCTGGCTTGACCGCAACACATCTCCGAGTCGCCGAGCCTGGTTACTGTCCTGAACTTGATGATGCAAGTTCTGGCATGCAGGTCCTACAACTTCCCGAAATTCAGCGGGTCGTGCGACAGATGCTCGAGGAAGCCCTCGCCCCAGTCGTCTGGCAGCAAAGTGCAGGGTGGAAGCGAGTCTCCGAGCCAGGTGAGAAGTCTCCAGCGAGAGGTACTTTGGCTCTTGCTTTGGGTAGACTCTTCGACTGCATGACACCGCAGTATGCAGGACAGTGCAGCCAAAGGGACAGCTGCTGGTGTGGCGGGCACCTACAGGTCAGCGCTAGCACTAGGTCCTGTGACGAGTTGCAAGACCGTCAGATTTTGCATGGATGTTGGCCTGGTTGAAACCAGGAAAGATGACCTCGCGGAGTACTACTCGGTCACTCATGGGGTCTGCGGCTTGGCACTGGGGCCTCAAGTCCGGCACCGTCACCACTGCCGCTCCTAAGCTAGGAGACTTGTAGCCGAAGGAGTGGCTCCCTTGCGTCGTGATCGACGCAGACGCTCTGGGCCGAGTGATGATTGACCTGCGGCCCGGCGTGTGGCTCTCGCCTGCACCGTCCTTGGCTCCATCTTCGCTTTCAAGGGTTCTTTCCGTTCTTTTCGTGTGACGGCCGGCTACACGGAGGAAGTGCAAGCGAGCAAGATGCGACCACGAAGAGAAGGCCATGGCCTGAGAGGACAATCTCCAGATTGCATCAGGGTTGCATGGTTCACATCTTGGCAGGATCTAGTGAGAGCTCTGGGAGTGAGGAAGCGCGGCCATGCGCCCGGTCTTTCAACAGTGCAGCATAGTCTGGGCATGTTACCGCTGCAGGCACGAGAAAGCCTCCGAGGAACATGCCCCGGGAGGCCCAGGCGGTGTGGCCTACAGATTATCCGAGTCTGTGACTCCGCCAGGCGAGGTGCCCATTCCAGCTCCTGTAGAGCAGCTGAAAAAGCTGCCGAATGGGAGAAGGCCGACTGCAAGTTGACCAGTCTGTGCCACACACTAGAAGACAGGAGGGCCGTCGGCGTAGCGCTCCGTCTTCGGGACTCCCCAAGACCTCCGGAGGACTGCGCAAGTTGAATGCTGCCACATGGCTGTAGCTCAACCTGCCATTCTGACAAGGAGCCAAGGGTGGTTCGCTGCCACGAGGTTCACCAGCTGACGAATCCTGGGTTGCAATGGTTCCTCTCTGCGCTGTCGAGCTGGAGGCCAACTACGATCAGCTCGACAAGCTGATGGGGCAGGACAAGGCTGCATGCCATGGAATCAAGCGAATGTGGTCGCAGTTTCAACAGACTGGGGTCTGTGGCCAGCTGTGTGTGAGGCCCGGCCTGTTGGGCGGAGTCCATCAGAGTGTGCCTCAGAGTCGGCGAGCTTGCAACGAACATCTGTGTTTGGCCGAAGAGCATGGCAGGCTTTTGCCTGTCATGTTCGGGGTTATCTCCGGCTACCATGTTGCCCTTGTGCGACCTACCGGGGGCATTCTTGTGGTCTGCGCAAAGACGAGCCGTCCCCGAACTTCAGCGCTGTCGGCTTCCTGCTGATGCCTTGCCAGCCTTCCCACAGTGTCGCCAAGGAGTCTGGAAGTGCTAGCAACAGTCCAGCCGGGAAGTGAAATAGACTGCTCGGTACTCGCTCGGTTGGAAGCTTGTGTTCGAAGCTTGTTCGCTTGAGGGCCGGGACTGCCACGGTTACCAGGCTCGGTCGATTTCCCGTTACAATCGACCGACGAGAAGTTGTCGATGCTCGTGTTCGGGACCGGGCTTCGAATACTCCTGCCGGTTCTGCTTGCCAATTGAAGCTCCTCACACCCAGAAGCCAGACATAGAACAAGTGGTTTGTGGATGCTGAAAAGCTGCTGGCTGGCCGACTAGGTTGTTTCGAAGCCTGAGAGCGGCGAGTCACGGCACGTCACCACAAGTCTGCAACAGTACTCGATTCTGGCCTTCCGCCCAGGTTGGTGCCATCGATTGCCATCAAGCACCCATGAGGAGTGCTGGTGCGTGATTTAGGTGTGGAAGATGAACCTTAAGCTTGTCAGGCGAGCTCCGTCTTACTCCGGTTTAGCCAGCCGACCGACGCCCCAAAACCGAAGGCCCGGCATCCCACGGAACTAACACAGGGCGAGCTCCCTTCTCGGCTGTTTTTCTGCAAGGCCGGCTTTGGCTCCGCTGGAGAATCCGCCCAACAGCTAGGGTCTGAGGGGCGAAGCCGAAGCTCAAAAGAGGGGGTCAAGAAACTTTCACAAGGGCAAGTGCAACAAGGCCGGCCGCCATCGTCTGACAGTGTGGGGACGCCCCCACTGCACCTCGGATGAATTATATGTCTGGCCGTCTGGCTTTGGTTTCAATTGCTAGTTGTATGTCTCGGTGTCTTCAGTGGCAAAATTCACGCAAGCCGAGCAGGCAAGCTGCGAAGGCCAATCTGGTGTTGAGTCCCAAGCTGCAGTGCTCGCATCGGTCTTGTAAATGCCGTAGCTGTCCGTAGATCAGACGTGATAAGCTGTCTGGCTGAGGTGTGTCAGATGAGCCGTTTGTGCCTCTGAATATGAATTAGTGCACAGTTTACTTTGTTCTCCACTGTACAGTCATTGCACAGGGCTGACAAGCAAAAGTCTCGCAGCTCTCACACAGTTGAGCACGAGCCTTAATCGTGCAGTCGCACATTGCAAGAGAGACGAGATGCGCCGCACGCAGCAGCGTTGGGCATTTCGCGCTGTGGGAGAAAGAGTGGCTTGGAAGGTGACCGGTTGTCTGCTCCAACAACTTCTGGCAACTGAGACCAGCGAGTTTGCAGCATGGCTCCCATGAAATCGGAAGACTTCAGTAGAGCAAAAACACATGGACGCTCGCAACGCTTCATGAAGTGACAGCAAAAGACGTGGAAGTTTCTCGGTCCTGGGCATGGCGCCTGCGATAGGAGAGGATGCCAAGTTGGCTGAGCGCTCAGATTTGGTGGCTTCGGCTGCCCACGGGATTTGATGAGCTTCGTTTTTGGTCGGAAGGCCACTTCCACGCTCTACGACGAGAATGTTCACTTTGGCACGCATCTAGAGGTACTCTTCAGCATTGTCAAGTTTCAATGCGCCAGCTGCCTTTCGTGAGGTTTGGGGAAGCTGGTATGACACGGAGAAGCAGTGTTGGGGCCGGCAACCTTGTGTTAATGAGACCCTTCTGCTCGGGCGGTTCGTCTGCCGGCGATCCAGGCTATGCCTGTTGCAAGGGGACTCGGTCGCGACAGAGACGCTGCCCAAAGACAGCCGGAACACTTAGAACAGTCCTTGCTTCAGGCTTGGTGTGTCAGGCTTCGTAAAAGTGTGCTATGCAGTGCACCGTGTCCTCGTCCGGAAGCGGATTGGCGGTCTGGTCTCCCATCTGGGTTGGCAAGGTGCTCGGACTAAGAAAACGAAACGGTTCGTGAACCCCAGCGCACTGTCCAGATGTGTCTAGAAGTCTACAGCGATATTGTCGCCGGCATGCACAGACCGAGCACGCCGGACTGGGGCAGGTGCTGTATGGCCAGAAAGTGCACAGGGTAATGAGGATAATGTGCCCAAGACACTTCCTCCCAGCACAAGAACTAGATTGCCCCCGAAAGGGTCTGAGACGGCCCTCGATTTGCGATCCCATCTAGCCCACATCTGGATGGCCTTTAGTTCCCGCCTAGCTCTACGCAGCTTTGCGAGGCGCCACTTGCGGAGGGCGAAGCCGAGGACGCCGAGCGAAGCATTCAAAGGTGTGAAGGCTCGCTGAGCTCAGCTTGAGCTCGTTGAGGAGGAGGAGGACTTGGAGGTCAAGGCTCCCAAGCAAGGAATCAAAGGATTGTCAAGGGTATATGGGCCACCCTGATGGGCGCTGAGGTGAGCCGCCGCGTCGCAGAGCTGCTTGAGAAGAATCCTGGCTTCTGCGGCGATGTGCCCACGCCAGACCAGGCGAGCAGCTTCGAGTTGTCGTTGCTGCGTTTTGAGGCGAACGTCTGCCCGATAGTTTTTATTTTTCGATGCACAAGTTTTCCGCACGGAGTCAGGATTGAAATAGAAGAAGGCAAGTCCTTGGGATCCGAGGGAAGGTTGAACAAACGGGGAGGCGTCAGGCCTCCGAGTGTGCAGAAGATCTAAAGCTGCCTCCCCTGCCGGGCTCGAGGAGCGAAACTGGTCAGATGCAGAGCTGCGGAACTACCTTCACAGCAACGGCCTAATTCGGCCAGCCAGGCCAGGATTCCAGAGCGAGCTGGTGCTGTCTCAATGTTTGATCCTGTCCAGGACAAAGGGCGAGCAAAGGCCTGCGCCCACCGCTACCGACTGGAAGGCCGACGGACCGGCGGGCCGAGAGCGGCACAGAACCGAAAGTGGTGGTCCCGAAAGGTCCGTGAGTGCCTGCTGCAGGTTTTGGAGCTGGAGCCTGGTGCGGACCCTTCCCAACTCAAGAAGGCCTTCCTCTGAAGGGTCTCCCCACGTCGTCGTCGTCGTCGTCGTCGTAGTCGTAGCCGTAGCCGTAGCCGTAGCCGTAGCCGTCGTCGTCGCCGTCGCCGTCGTCGTCGTCGTAGTAGTAGTAGTAGGAGTAGTAGTTTTAGTAGTAGTAGTAGTAGTAGTAGTAGTAGTAGTAGTAGTTGTCGTAGGAGAAGTAGCAGTAGCAGTAGTAGTAGTAGTAGTAGTAGTAGTAGTAGTAGTAGGAGTAGTAGTAGTAGTAGTAGGAGAAGTAGCAGGAGAAGTAGCAGTAGTACGTGCATAGTGCGGGGTTTGCCCTCCCTACACTTGTCCACACTGGGTTTAGGGTTTGGCTACCAACATCTCCTCTTAGGGTTTAGGGTTTCGCTACCAACATCTCCTTTTAGGGTTTAGTGTTTGGCTACCGACATCTGCTTTTAGGGTTTTGGGCTTGCTCTCCAACATTTGCTTTTTAGGGTTTAGGGTTTGGCTACCCACATCTCCTTTTAGGGTTTAGGGTTTGGCTACCAACATCTGCTTTTAGGGTTTAGGGTTTGGCTACCAACATCTCCTTTTAGCGTTTTGGGTTTGGCTACCGACATCTCCTTTTAGGGTTTAGGGTTTGCTTACCGACATCTCCTTTTAGGGTTCAGGGTTTGGCTACCGACATGTCCTTTCAGGGTTTAGGGTTTGGCTACAGACATCTCTTTTTTGGGGTTTGGGTTTGCTTACCGACATCTCCTTTTAGGGTTCAGGGTTTGGCTGCCGACATGTCCTTTTCCGGTTTAGGGTTTGGCTACAGACATCTCTTTTTTGGGGTTTGGGTTTGCGTACCGGCATCTCCTTTCAGGGTTTAGGGTTTGGCTACCGACCTGTCTTTTTAGGGTTTTTGGGTTTGCTTACCAACATCTCGTTTTGGGGTTTGGCTACCAACATCTTTTTTTAGGGTTTAGGGTTTCGCTACCAAGATCTCCTTTTAGGGTTTCGGGTTTGGCTATCAACATCCCCTTGTAGGGTTTCGGGTTTGGCTATCAACATCCCGTTTTAGGGTTTAGGGGTTTAGGGTTCAAGGTTTGCTTGCCGACATCTCCTTTTAGAGCTTAGGGTTTGGCTACCAACATCTCGTTTTGGGTTTTGGGTCTGCTTCCATTGCGCTGTGCAAAAAAGAACATGGCCAGGAAACGGCCCTGCGGCCTGAGCCCTGCTGGCTGCCTCGAAGTCTCAAAAGTATTGCGCTGGCCACGTATTATGGGGTTTCGGCTGCAGCAACAAACGCCAACTCGCACGAAGAATTCGGAATTTTTGCGGAAATCGTCTGCTGCCATCACAACGCTCGAACCCTCGAAAGTACTTCGCCTGCCACGTATTTTTCAGTTCGCTGCCTATCAAACAAAAGCTCCTGAGTAGTAGTAGTAGTAGTAGTAGTAGTAGTAGTAGTTGTCGTAGTAGTAGTAGTAGTAGTAGTAGTAGTCGTCGTAGTAGTAGTATTGCATTGCATTGCACTCGCTGCACCGAGTCGATGCCTTGCGATGAGGACAAGCAAGTAGTAGTAGTAGTAGTAGTAGTAGTAGTAGTAGTAGTAGTGGTAGTGGTAGTGGTAGTGGTAGTGGTAGTGGTAGTGGTAGTGGTAGTGGTAGTGGTAGTGGTAGTGGTACTGGTACTGGTACTGGTAGTGGTACTGGTACTGGTACTGGTATTGGTACTGGTAGTGGGTAGTGGTAGTAGTAGTGGTAGTAGCAGTAGTAGTAGTAGCAGTAGTAGTAGTAGTAGTAGTAGTAGTAGTAGTAGTGGCAACTGGTAGCTGGTAGCAGTAGTCGTCTACTCGTAGTACGCTAGCCATGTGTACGTAAGTACAGCTCAAGTACGGTGTGACCCGCCCGGAATCAGCGAAAACCTGTATGTCAGCTCGGTTGTAAGCTCGCTTGAAAGCTGCAATGTGGCCTGGGAGGGGCAGGGGCGGGGTTCCAAGTCCAAAAGTGGGTTCTTAGCACAAGCCCAGTCCAAGCCACGTCCCAGAGTTCGAACAGAAGCGAGGCTTATCGGCGTTTGGCCCTGCAGTTTCATCCCGACAAACACCGTGGTGACAAGGACAAGGCCGAATTGTTTCAGAATCTCGCCCACACCCCTTGGCGGCCCTTGCACATACAGCATCCGAGCGCAGGCATCGGCAACGGAGAAGTTCAGGAAGGTGGTGGCTGCCTACGAGGCCTGATGCTGCGTGCAAGCAGATTTGAAAAACAGGCCCAGTGCACAGCGATACCAAACAGCCAACCGTTGGTATCGTTGATGTCAGGCCATTGCCGGGCATGTAGCGGAGATTCCCGCAGTTGCTGCAACGTGCCCGGCTCGACGATGCATGTTCGATTGATTAAGACGAAGTCAGATTCAGAGAGAGAGAGAGCTGTGGAGCGCTGCAAGAGACCCCCAGAAGACGCCTGGGCCCTTTGACGCCTGTGCCAAGGACAGACGGTGGCCAGAAGCGTCGCTGGCGAATCGTCATTGTCGAGTAGGAAAACAGTTGGCAGAGGGTACGCGAATCGAATTTCCAGACAGCGGTTTGATTCGAACATGTTGGGGCAGGTTAGGGTTGCTGGGGGGTCAATGTCAAAGGTTTACATATTCGGTTCCAGGCTCGTGCTCCAATGGCTTTGGATAGCTCCAATTTCTCCAGCTTTTGGTGAGGGCGGGTTCAGCTCAGAGGGCTAAGCCAGGTCAGGCTTGAACACAATCACAAAGGGCTTGGTTCTCTAGAGGTTCGGGTTGTGTGTTGATTCAATGCGCAGCAAAAGGCATGAAGCGAGCCAAACCCACGGCATCAAAGCTGCGTCATGCACAGTCCGCGACCTGCATGGATGCCAGTGGACAGGCGAGACGGCGGCGGCACTAGTGGGTCGTCGTTGTCGCGCTCAGTTGCGTTGGATCGACTGTGGCGCGCGCACTCGACCGTCCTGTGCCCTCGCCTGCTTCGCCGGCCAAGGGTGTCATCGGACGCCCACTCACATCGTGCGTCTTCCACGAAGCACGCCGTGGCTATCAAGCAACGCATCTTGTGGGCGCCTGCTGAGCATCCATCCGGCCATCGGCCATCATGTTCAACCACATGATGGCTGCCAGTGGCAAGGAAGCGTCCGGCAGAGTCGCTAAAGCAGCTACAAACGTCGCGAAGGTTTAGTCCACTGCTGGGACCAAGTGTTGCCAGCTCCGCGAAATGACCGTGGACCTGCCAAGTGCGCCACGGGACCTGCCGGTGGAGCTGCTCCTTTGCGGCGGCCAGCACCGCACCCGCCACCAGCGCTCCCACTGCACTCCAGATCTGAATCAAAGACATGCGCAGCAAAGGCAGCATGCCCTAACGTCTGTTTGCATGTGGGGGGCAGGTGCACCCTGACCTAGCATTGCTTGCGTCATACTTATGTCCATGCGCCGGGAGAAGAAGGCAGGGGAAGGGCTCTGGCGAACCAAAACGCGATCGAAGCAACCCACTGGGAGGTGCTATACTCGGGTCGCAAGTCACAAGAGCCAAGGCGGAGAAGCGGCACAGTTTCAAAATTGCAGCGTCAGCCTGCCTGAAAGACGAGGGCGACGACATTTGGAGGGTCAGTGTTGATGGTCTCAAGTTGTCGAGAAAGTGGATTGCTCGCCATTTGGGCACTTTTTGCAGAACCGGAGTGTTTCCCTGGATCTGGTTCTTGTCATGTTTATATCAAACATGATAGGCGAGGGGTCCGGGGCGAAACATGTTGTAGCAGACGCGAGCGTTTTGCAGCCGTGCATCACGGCCGCGTGTTGTATCCACATCTTGCCGTGCAGTACTGCAGCTTGTAATTAATACTGCGAACACACGTCTAACTGGGGTTGCCAAAACTTGGATGTACGGTTTGCTCATATTATTTGTTTGAGTGTTTCAGACGAGAATGGCCAAAATTACCTTCCTGTAATTTCCTGTAGGACACAGCAGGAGTTACGATGGAACGCGAGGTAAACCAAGATCTGCAGAACATAGCCGCAGCTGCCAGTCACAGTTCATACGGATGATGGTATTTTTGTGGTCCATGCTTCATGCTAGCGATGTTTGGCTGCATGCCATCTGAGCAACATGTACGCACATTCACGCAATCCATGCAGCAGTTTGTGGTCGGTGGGCAAAGCGTTTTAGGCCAACAGATCTGCGGATTTGCGTATTGCAACACGTATGCTTACAATTGAGGTCGCCATCTGTCGAAGCATTTCATCCGCAAATCCTTGTGGCGGCCTTCTGCGGAGTCGCTGCCGGCGCAAGGCTTCCAGGTGCCACCGTGGGATGCTCTGCTTGCCGGCCAGCCTCCGCCGTCTGCACTAGACCCACCCATGGTGACCCGTTGCGCGAGCTGTCACCGTGCTTCCCTTCGCACCTGAAAGCGCCTGCCCCGTGACTCCGTCTATGCGTGTGTTGCTGCTCCTCCGCCGTTTTCGTGTCCCGCTGCCGCACGCCCCACGCCGTTGCAGATGTGGCGGTTACCTAGACGCCCTCGCTGACCACGACTGGAGTGTTGGCCCGCGAAGCGGCCCGTTGCGGGGCCGCACGGGTTTGCCGTGAAACTGAGGCCATGATGCTGCGGGATATGAACATTGATGTCCCGCTTGCGAACGCTCGCCGCATTGAAGTACCAACGCTCTCTCACCTGTTCCAAGGCGCACAAGTTGCCGTTGACGCCACGCTCGTGAGCCCGGTGTCGCGGGATGGCACGGCGCGCCCAGCAAAAACAGCGAGTACCCGGCTTGGCAGCGGCCGATGCAGCAAGGCGGAAGTGGTGAGAGACATACCCGGAGCTTCTCGCCGCCCGCTGCTGCAAGTTGGTTGTCGTCGGGCTTGAGGTTGGGGGGCGGACTGAAGCGGAAACTGTAACGTTCCTGTGCCTCTTCGCCGCAGCTAAAGCGCAAACGGCACCCGCGCGACTGCGGCCAGCCGTTCATCGGGCCAGCATCCACAGATGGACAGGAATGCTGGCAGTGGCAGCACGGCGAGCGTACGCGATGTCGCTTTTGCAGTTGCCGCAGGCGAGCGTTGCAAGCTTAGCGCAGTGTGATGGTGACGCGCCGCCGCTGGGCGACCTGCGAGCACAGGCCCGCGACACAGAAGTTGTCGCAGATAGCCGACTCCGGTAGGTAGGATCCGGTAGGTTCGGCCAGGGGAAGCGGGCTAAAGTGAGATGCAAGATGCAAGATGAGATGCAAGACAAGCGGTCGGAAAAAGGTGCGCAAACAAAACCCAGGAGTTGTGAGTGCCAGGTTCTACTTGTGGAGGACCGACTGCGTGCCAAGGGGCAACAGCGGGTGCAGCCGGCGGCTCGTCAACTGGTGCTGTGTAAAACCTCGTGTTGCCTCATCCGGAGCTGTGGTGCAGTCCCTCCTTGTACGACAATGGAAGCGTCATCGACGCTTGCTGCCCGCGGCGAAGCGGAATGCGTGTTGGCAGCGCTTCAGACAGAGTCGCCGCGCAAATGCGTCCGCACAACCTCCTTGCGGAGCGGTAGTTTCATGTAGTTGAGGTCTCCCTCGTGCGCCAGTTCCGGTTGCGGCGTGTGTTGCACCCGGCACATAATGTACCAGGACGCAGCTACTGAGTGCTTGAAGGGTGCGTGCGTGTTGTTGGGAGACCGAGATTTCTGTTGCATCCACAGCTTCGTGCGGGTGCTCGTGGCCGGCAGTCCTCAGGCGGCCCGCGAGACAACGGGGTGCCACTCCATGCAAGAGGGTGGCAGCTTTGAAAGCTGTGCAGTGAAGTGTTTGAGTGATGTGTCCTGTCTCTTATTTTGTGAGGTATAGCTGTGACGCGTGTCCAACCCCCCCGAGATGTGCGGTACCGATCTTCGGCCACCGACCAATACAATGCTTGCATGATCTTGCATGTATTGTCGTTTGTCCGGGCAAGCACGCGCGGCAAGGTGAGAACACGGATCTGGGCCATGCGCCATAGCTTTGCTCTTTCGATGAATGCCCGCCCTCACACCGGCTTCTTGGCGGGCCACAGCTTCAACGACCCCACGTGCGCTGCGACCTCGCGGCAGGTTGGCGGAATCTGCACAAACAACCTCACAATGCGGCCTCCGCCGGCCTCGCAGTCGTTCGGGTCGGGGGCGTGCAGGATGGGTGTGGACCCGGGGGCAGTACCAGGGCACTTGGTTGCGATGAGCAGTCGCCACCCCCTTCGCTTCCCCCGTGTTTGGGCGACAGTACCGTTTAGCATCATGTTAAGATCATTGCTCAAACCAGCCGCCGCCAGCCAGTCCAGCGTAAAAGGTGGTCGTGCTGAACTCAGAGGCGGAGGGGTTTTCTCCGCCCTCGTCAGTTCTCTGGACCAGGAAATTGTTGGTGCGGGAAGGCGGGTCTTCAAACACAATTAACCCCTGATCTGTTTTTTTCCGTGCTCTGCGCGGCACCGAGCCGCTGCCGTCCCCAGGCTGCTGCGTCCTGCCGCAATCACCGCCTGTGTGCCGCGCTGTCGGGGCTCATCGCGGTCACCGCACAGCGCAATTTCGCCGCCTCCCTGCTTGCGTTGCCTCCCACCGCTGACCTCGGTGACGCGGGGCCAGAGCTGCAGCGCGCTAGCGTTCACCTATTCATTGACCACGCCGGGAATCTGTGGTATGGTGGGGCCGTCCGGCGGCGCAGGTGGCACAGGCACCCTTGTACCTCGCGGAGGTAAACAGGCGTGTGGGGGAGAAACGAATTAGTCCGGAAGAAAAAATTGACTCCACATTTAATTTAATATTTCCGGGATTGAGACATCGGTACCTCCCTCCGCGGAAATGCTTTGTTGCCAATGTGTGCTCTGCCGCTGAGGCATGTGAAATGTGATGCTACAGACGCTCTGCGTCGGACAGTTGTGAGTAGGTTAATGGTGTAATTGATGTTCGTGCAGTTGCACAAACTTCCTGAGCATATTTACACCCTTGCTGAAACACTGCGGTTAAGAGCACGAAAGCGAACTTTCTGCGCTTTTGTCGATGTGCGCAAAGCTTTTGATGTTGCTTGGCGAGATGCCGTGCTGGTCCAGTTGGCACAAGCGGGTATTACAGGTGCCATGTGGAAGGTCCTGGATGATCTGCTCACTGAGACGTCGGCTCAGGCATCGATTAATGGCTGTTTGTCTGAACCCTGGTTTGAAAGTGCTGGAGTTCGTCAAGGCAGTGTTTTGGGCCCTCTGCTGTTCACGATTCTCTTTGACAGCATCTCTGGGTGTGTTCGCTCAGCCTGCCCCGGTGTGTCCTTGGGAAGTGGGCCGTCTGCTCCAAGGGTGACGTTATTACTCTACGCCGACGATTTGGTCATTTTGGCTGAGAATCGTAGAGACCTCCAGCGAGCTTTGGACGAGATTGGTGCCTGGGGTCGTCAATGCAGGTTTTCCTTTGGTATTGGGCTGTGCTTGTGGTTGGCTCACGGTCTCGCGACCATCATTTCACATTGCAAGGCCATTCGGTGCCTTGCGTGTCTGAATATTGTTATTTGGGTGTTATTTTCCAGTCATCCAGGAAATGGAGCAAGCATTGCGATCGCCTTCTTGAAAGATGCGCTGGCAAGTTTCATCAATCCGTATCTTGGGCGGAGAATCGTCAGCTGCATACGGTCTTTCAGCGAAGCCTGTTTCAGTCATATGTTCTGCCATCTATGTTGTATGGCTCGCACTTCCTTGACCCGTCCTCCCTCAAGAAGTTGGATAGGAAGCTACGTCAATTTGGTAGACGTCTGCTGCTGTGGCCATCTGGTGCCCCTGGTGCTGCTGTTCTGGGCGAGCTGGGGTGGCATCCGTTTCTTGTTGAAGTTCAGCGTGCACAATTTGGTCTATTTGGACGTCTGTCTCAGTTTGCGGCGACCCATGGTGATTCTTGGGCGTGTCAAGTTGCGAGTGATATGTCACGTTTGGGTATTCCCCATCCTGCTTCGTGCGGTATTGGGCCTGGAGGTGACCCAAGAACTGTTCATAGATGGAAGCGCAGTTATGTAAATCCAGCTCTGTGTCGCAATTCTTGGAAGCTATTCTGCGAGGAATGTGCGGCAGTGCCGTCACTGTGGTACAGTCGAGGATGCCATGTGCGGCAAGAGTTCTATTCTTTCGTGCATGGGTCTCGTTTACGCCCATCTGTGGTGAGGGAGTGGACGTTGGCGAAATGGGTCATCATCCCTTTGCTGATGGGAGGAGTTCTCGACATGCTTCTCACGTGATGCAGCCGTGCTTATGTGGGGTTCGCGAACAAACCTTCCTACATGCTTCACGATATTGCCCTGTGTTCGAAGATTGGAGGCGAACTTGGTTGGCCAGTATTCCGCCTGTTGAGCGACAACTGGTGCATTCATTGTCGGATGAGGAATATCTACATTTATTGTTTATGCCCGTGAGTCTGTGGCGCACACCTGTTGCGATTTTTCCGCACATCACTTTCGTATACAATGTAAAAAAAATGTATGTCAGGCCCAACGTTCTTTAGCCTCGTGCTTGGAGCTTCGTGGGTTGTTTCAGGACTCTTGCTTGCTTGCTCTTGATGGATTTTGTAGTGTTTCACCTTCTGACAACGACCCGTGGTCGTTCAAGGACAACACTCTCGTTTCGGTTCCACACCTCCGGTGGTCAGGTTTAATTGTTTTCGCTGCTCCGGGAACATTTTTTGTTTAAGCCGTATGTACCTCGCTTGGAGGACCATGTTTCGGTTTTTAATCTCGGAACGAGGCCATGTCCGCTGTGCCCCGCCCCCATTCCCGACAGGGCGAGCCTGCCGACTTCCTCCGCGGCTGGCAGCAGACCCCCCCATGCTTGCAACGCTGCGCGTGAGCCGCGCGCCTGCGGACGTAGCTGTAGGGGCGCAGGTAGTTAGCCTGTCTCCAGCCCCGCGGGGGCAGCAGCCGCATGCAAGACTTGCAGCCGCAAACAGGTGCGTGGAAACAAAAAAATTGTTTCCGGTTCAGTCAAACGTGAGCCTCGTTGGGCCTGCCTTAGTAGGCTGTCACGCCGCGTTGCGGCAGATGGGTGCTCTGGGACAGGGATATACCCAGGAGAAATGAAACCTTGTGCTTCGCCTTGACCCCCGGCACCATCCGGGCCACCTTCTGGCTTAAGACCCTAAGCGTGTGTAAGCGTAGACCCCCTTCCGCTGGTGTCCGTTGATGCTTGCTGTGCGACACACCGCCGGACTACCCGCCGGGAGATCCCACACCTCTTAGTATCATATACCCCAAAATCCTGTTCTGTGAAGACCCTAAGCCCTCAACCCCAGGTCTCGATTGCGAGAGGCACGGAGTCTGCTGGGTTTAGACATTGCAAAAAAAGCCCTAAACCCTAAACCTATGCATACGGGCTGGAAGTCCATCTGTGTTTCGTGCCCCGCTTGGCACAAGACGCTCCTTGGGACTTTCAGTTCGGTGCAATAACTGAAGCCGCTAGTACTCTGAACCCGCCGAGCCTTTCATTCCCTCCGCTCAAAATCGCGTCATGGAGCGGCTGATGGCAAATGGTCTGACTTCTACGTGATCTTCTTGTTTTCATGTTGTTCAACTGTTCTCCTTCTAATAAGCACACTCCCAATCGGTCTTCTCTCTCCCGAACTTTCGCTGTCACCAACCTTTTTTACGGTTGCGTGACTAGCGGAGTAGTTTCATCTGACATGATGTGTACGGCCTGAAGCGTAGCTGCATCTTGTGCTGTGCTTGACAAGAGATGCTCCTTGGAGCTTCCACCTTTCGGTGCAATAACTGGAGCCGCTGATATCTTGAGGCTCCAGAGCTTTGGTTACCCCACTTAGGGCCGCATCCTAGTGCTGCTGACACGGCTTGGACCCCGGTGATTTTAACTTTTCTTTTGATTAAGTAAT
>CAJNDV010033029.1:0-10083 GCA_905221635.1 Symbiodinium sp. CCMP2456
TTTTGCCCCGTAGGAGTTCTCCCACAGCCCGGCTCCTGTAGCTCTCCATCTGCCATGCCGGGCGTTGGAGCCGATAGTCGTCCAGTACCTGAACGTGAACTAGATGGTGATGGACCCCCACCTGGGTTTGACAGTGTGCAACCGGCAGCCTCGCCGGACGCCCCTCCCGAGACCTTTCTCAGGGGGACATATAGACCGCAGCCAACAGACTCCGCCGAGGATGATGGCAACAACAACCACTACACCAATGAGAACCAATGGCAAGACTCAGCTTGGAGTCAATGGGGTGACAGTGGCTACCAGTCCTGGGGAAACGACCGGATGAGCCGCAGCAGACAGTGGACAACAGACGGAGCACATGGCTGGAATCGACGTACCAGTTGGGATGCAACTACAGCTGCGACGACTGGCAGCACCGACCGCTGGGGAGACTGCGGTGATGATCCATGGGCAACCGGCAGCGACCCATGGAGCCGCGCTAACGATGAGGTACGACTACGAGGAGACGAATGGCGACCGCCCCGAGGAGCTCCCTGGGCGGATGGTCGATGACGAGCCCGAAAACCTTACACAGCGCACCTGACAGAAGCCCCGGAGGAAGATGATGACGAGGATGGTGTGGCCACTCGGCAAGAGGACATCGAGCTCGAAGACGGGGTTCCTGAAGAAGTGGCCACCGCGTACGCGACCTACCAGAGTGCGAAAGACCGCTACAAGGAACAGCAGAAGGCGAGGGGCTTCCACGGCGATCGCGGTGGCGGATACAACAAGGACAATGCGAAGAAGGCCGAGCTCACCCGCGACGAGAAGGTGAAGCTCATGAAGTCGCGTTCCTACTGTAGCAGTTGCGGGCAAAAGGGACATTGGCACCGCGACCAGGAGTGCCCTAATCAGGGCGGTGGAGGTGCCGGGAACAGGACGGTGAAGGAAGTGGAAGTGTGCCATCACGTCGCGGCCGAAGTCTTTTCCTTGCGCCATGATGGACCGACGCTCTTGGGGATCACAGACACTGCCTGCGCAAAGGCGGTAGCTGGAACTATCCGGCTGCAGCAGTACAGCGACGCGTTGGAGAAAGTCAACCAGCGCCCGCAGCTGGTGCGCGAAAGCGAGGCTTTCCGCTTCGGTACCGGCAAGGTGCACCACTCCTCGTTCCACGTGGTTCTCTCCTTCAAGATGGGCCAGCATGTGGTGGAGATGCGGACCTCCATTATCAACGGTGATGTGCCCCTCTTGATGTCGAAGCAAGCGTTGGCCCAGCTCGGGATGATCTACGATGTTGCAGAGAACCGAGCGGATTTTACCCGTGTCGGGGTCTTTGGATTTGATCTCGTCACGACTTCGTCGGGTCACCCGGCAATTCCCATAGTACCGGCAAAGCCGGCAAACGACCTCGAGCGGCTGGTCATCGGAGAGACTTCCACCTCGACAGGGCAGCAATACATGGCGTTTGCAGTTTCAGTTGTGCATCAGGCAAATAGTGGTAACGCACGACAAAGCACTCCAGGCCCAGACTACCCCACGGAAGCTACTACATCGTCATCTACAAAGCCTACAACCGCACCCGCAGTTGCCACCTCTACCACCAAGGCCCCTCCATTCCGGATTTTCCACGATAAGAAGCTCAGCCCAGAAGTCAAGGAGTTGCTCACACAGGACCTACTACATGAGGCATCGTTTCTTGCTTGGTGGGAGAAGACGAGGGTTCAGTCGGATTTCTGGGTGGAGGGCGACACAGCATGGCATCGCATACACGTTGTACCGCGCAGAGCGTTGTGTAACCCTTCAACATGGAAGACTCAACACACGGTTCAGAAGAGCATGCTCCTCCAATCGATTGGGGACCTCAGGATCACCCAGGGGTTCTGTTGTAGGACAAGCAAGCCGCTCGAGATTGCAGTAGATCACTGGAAGGATGCGCAGGCCGAGAACTCGTTCCCGCTGTTATGGGTTGGAAGATCGTCTTTCGCAAAGTTGCGAGATAGCGCCCCCGCCGCATTGCTTTCTTCCGCCACGCAGCATGGCATGCAAGCCCCCGGCCATCTCGAAGATGTCCAAGACCGAGCTCCTCTCGGAAGCGAGCCGCTTGGGTCTAGTGGTGCACCGCTCGTGGACCGTGGAGGAGATCAAGGCCACCATCATGGAACACCGCATGAACGACCCCGCGTACAAGCAGGCGGCCACGATGAAGTCGATCACCAACCTCACGCTCCACGAGCTCAAGGAGAAAGCGGACACCTTGGGGGTGCAGTATCCGGCGAAGATCACAAAGGGGAATCTCTTGCGCCTCATCAGGGACTTCGTCTCGACGCCGGGCACCGAGTTGATGAAGATCGGGAGGTACAAGGGCTTCGAGTTCCAGGAAATCCCCCGTCAATACGGTATGTGGGCGGCGCGAGAGATAAGGATGTCTCCGAACCCGCACCCGGAGCTCATCCGTTACGCGAAATGGTGGGAGCAGTACGAGTACGAGATCCACTACGGCGACGGGGACACACTCGAGGCCAATGCGACGGTCCCCTACACGGAGGATGCAACCCAGTGGTCGGTCTCCTCGGGGACCGAGGGGTGGGACAAGGTGTCGGACAAGGGCCAGAGCCATGCAGCCAAGGATCTGCCGATCGACCCCCGGGCCAACAAGAGAGCAACCTCCAGCTCCGGATACGACCCCGAGGTGATGAATGCAATGGAGACCGAGATGGACCCGGCCACCTTGGAGGAGATCATCGCGCTGGAAACCAGGCTTGCGGCTCTGAAGCAAAAGGCGAAGGCGGCACCGGGGCCAACCAAGGCCCAGAAGTGAGCGCAACCAAGGGCCTCCTGACCGGGAACCTCGCCCCGATCAAGGAGGAGACCTACGGCGAGGAGCTGGCTGAGCGCTACGTGAACAACGGAGCGCGGCGACTACTACACGATCAAGACCTACGTCAAGGACATGTCGTTCCCGCACCACATGAACGACGAGTGCAGGACAGCAACTATAAGTCCAAGGGCGACCATTTTGGCAATAAGACCTATGGACACACAGCTGGGTGCTGCGGCTATGCACCGAACGCCGATCTCAATCATGCGTACATCACCAATGAAGAGTTTGAGATCTCCGCCAAGCGCCCCGCCACGAACTTCAAGTGCTCTCCCGTGAACCCGTGCGCCGAGGACGGTTTCTCCATCGCCTACAAGAACCAGGACTATGACTACAAGACCCTCCAGATCCTGCTCAACACCCTCGACTACAAGCCCGTGAAAGCAGCAAGGGATGGAGTGTTTGGCGGGAAGACCGGGGACTACGTCAACTACTTCACCTACGGCATGTTCACGCATGGGGGAGTCGTGGGGACCACTACCAAGACACGAGAGGATGACAACGTGATCCGCTTCCTCAACGGCTTTGGGAGGCATCACCTCGGTCCCAAAGCAACCTGGGCATCAGTATCGCTGTCACGCGACATAGCGACCGAGCTGCACCACGACTACCGCAACCTCGCTGGCACCAGCAACTACACGATCAGTGTCGGGCAGCGAAGTGGTGGAGGACTTTGGATCGAGGACAGGAGCCTGGATGAGGACGCCCCCAAGGACGGGATCAAGTGGCGCAAGACCGGTAGTGGGCACTGGCTACCCGGCCGCGTTCATGTTACCAAGAACAACTTCGTCGAGTTTGACCCGTTCCTCAAGCACGCTACAGAGCCATGGGAAGGCACGAGGTGGACGTTGACCTACCACACCACCCGCAACATCTACAAGGCCGGGGACGAGATGAGAGGGTTCCTGAAAGGAGTCGGTTTTCCTTTGCCACGGAAAGGGAGCACAGGACCAAGGCCGAACGACGTGAGCAAGAAGCCAAGGATGAGTTTCAACAATGCGGCGAAGATCGGGGTGATGATGGCCACGCTCATATCTGCTGCGAGCAGCTATATGACTGAGCACGTCCTACCGGACTCCGACCCCAACCCTGTGGTCCTCTTTGAGATCGGCGGGACAGAAGCCACGTACGATGCCGTGACCCTTGGGAAGGACGTCTTCGAACCGATGACATGGGAACGCTACAGGTCACCTGAAGGGAAGGAGAGCGCGTACCACATCGTCCATGGAGGCGGACCCAAAGAGCTGCGAGTCAACCTTGAAGGCCGCCCCCAGCAATGTGAAGATGGCATCCTCGAGCTAGGCTAGTCAAGCAACAGGTGGGCGAGGGAGGAACGGCAGTAATCACCGGCCCGGCCAAGGACGTTATCTTCCACGCCCTCAACACGGACGTCGATTTCAAGGACACCCTCAAGTATGCGGACGAGTCCCACGACCGGATCTTTGCCGTGATATTCCGCGAGAAGGAGGAGGCCAAAGCCGTCTCATGTAGCGACAGGGTGCATGATGTCAAGATGGTCGCCGCTAACTCCGGCGACCCCGACAAAGAACGTCTTCCAGCAATGGGAGCTACCGGGATATCGTTTGGAAAGGACACACCCAGCGCGGTGGCCACGGCCCTAAGAAGACTACATCAGAACCTCGGACACCCTCGCCAAGAAGACCTGGTGCGACACCTCAGGCTTGCAGGATGCGATTCCAACATCCTCAAAGCCGCTCGCTCGATGAAATGTCAGGTCTGCGACGCTAACGCCGCTCCGAAGATCGCAAGGCCAAGTACCCTGCCACCCATGGCGGATTTCAACGATACACTGGGACTGGACTTGTTCTTTTGCCACGACATCGATGACGTCAAGCACGCCTTCCTCTCCGTCATCGACTACGGCACCTCATACCACCTTGCTACGCGGGTCGACGGCCAGTCGGCCGAAGATATCGAGGCGAAGTTCAACGAGATGTGGCTTTTGCCTTTTGGACCACCCAAAGCAGTGGTGATCGACCTCGAAGGCGGACTGCAGGCCGCTCTTGGAAGAATGTGCGACTGGCACGGAATTGCGGTGCGGAGTGTAGCCACTCAGAGCCATTGGCAAGCCGGAGTTGTCGAGAGACAGCAAGCCTGGTGGAAGCACATATGGGACAAGGTCAGCTACCAGTTGAACATCGGAGACGACGAGGTCGACGCCGCGGTCCCGGTGATCAACAGCGCAAAGAACGACCTAAGACGACGCTGTGGATACAGCCCGTCACAATGGGTCTTTGGCAAGGCCCCCCGAGTGCCCGAAGACCTACAGGATCCCGATGGTGGCAGCCACGTCCTTTGGGACGTCAGCGAGGATGCGAAGTACCAAAGACAAGCCGCCATGCGAGCGGCAGCTAGGGTGGCTTTTCATGAGAGCCAAACCGACAGTCGTCTTCGCAAAGCCCTTCTGCAGCGTACGAGGGTGGCATCAAGGCCACTAGACATCGGTGAAAGCGTGCATTTTTGGCACAAACCAAAGAATCGGAGACGAGGGTGCTGGTCTGGACCAGCCGTCATCGTTGGCAAGGAGGGCGGCAACTATTGGGTTTCAAAGGGAGGCAGATGTCGGCTGACCTCAGCCGAACACCTTCGCCCGACCACTGCGGAGGAGGTCGGGGCGCTGCTTTCAATGCGGAACACCCAAAGAGAGGTCGAGCAACTCCTCGACCATGATCCAGACGGAGACGAAGCCTATGGAGAAGACGTCGACTACGCCGACGATATGAGCTGGAACGAGGACAATGAGGACGGCGAGCTCGAGGACTACCTCATCCCTTCAGGAGATGAAGCGCCTATGCTCGAGCCCTTTCAGGACGAGGACCCACCAGATCCTCCTCCACGACGACTCAAGAGGAAGACGGCAGCAGCTGAGTTGCATCCGAGCCCCGATCGCCACGAGGCCATGATGCTCAAGACTCAGTTGACTACACGGGGCCTGGAGAAACGCAAAGAAAAGGAGCTGAAGTGGACAGAGATCCCGGAGGAGGTCCGCGATAAGTTTCGAGAAGCGGAACAAACCCAATGGAACGAGCACTTGGCCTACGATGCTCTGGAACCTCTATCGCTCGAAGACAGCGCGCGGATCAAGGATGAAGTTGCACCGGAGAGAGTTCTCCGATGTCGCTGGGCCTATAGGGATAAAAACTATGCGAGGCGGCGCCAAGGGGAAGATGTGCCATGGAAGTGCAAATCTAGGCTGGTCATCGCAGGCCACACTGACCCGGACCTCACCGACGAGTCTATGCGGTTGTCTACGGATGCTCCGACCTTGTCAAGAAGTGGGCTCGCGTGCATGCTGCAGCGTACCGCAGATGGGTTACGAGACTCCGACCCATGGACCCTGGCTGCCGGAGACATTAGGTGCGCCTTCCTTACGGGCAGCTACCTCACCCGCGAGCTCTTCATGCACCAACCGAGGACAGGTTTTCCTGGAATGGTTCCGGGCCAGTTGGTCCGGATCAAGAAGAACGTGTTCGGTCTTGCTACCAGCCCGCACACATGGTGGCAGGACCTCCAGGACGGGATCCGGAAGTTCGAGATCAACTACGACCACGAGCAGAGGACAGGGACGTGGAAGTTCGACCAGAGTCCAATGGACCCTTGCGTCTTCATGCTACGCGAGTGGCGAGATGGCGGATTCGTCGGCAAGCCGATCGCCTACCTCGGGTGCCATGTAGATGACCTACTGATCGCTGCAGCGCGGGGGCTACAACCACTCATTCAGAAGGGGTTGTCCGAGATCTTCCCTATCGAGACCTGGGAGATTGACGAGTTTGAGTTCCTCGGCTCGAAGATCAGCATCGAGGACGACGTTGCGCGGATGAACCAGCAGAAGTATGCGGAGACTCGATTGTTCACCTTGGACATCCCCGCCGGCGTCGACGAGGGTGACTTCGCTCCGGCAGAGCTGGTGAGCGATAATCGAAGCCTCATCGGCGCACTGTCGTGGATGAGCGGGCAAACGCGCCCAGATCTCACCTGTTCGGTGAGCATGGCGCAGCAACTGCAGAAGGCCCCCACCTACGGGGACCTGAAGTTTACTAACACCATCGCGGCGAAGGCCTACCAGTTTCGAGACCGAGGCCTCGAGTTCAAGGCGATCCCCGAAGGACACCTCATGCTGGTCGCCTACCATGATGCGGCCTGGGCCAACGTTCCCGACCCAGACCCCGAGGAGACCTGGTACGTCCTCACCCCGAACGAGGACGAAGCAGGAAGACAACGTGAAGGTCCTTATGCCCAAGAAGGCGTCAGGCGAGCCAAGAAAGGGAATTCTAAAGTGGCCTCCCAGCTCGGTGTGCTGGTGACCTTCACTGACAGAGCAGCCCTCGCCGGAAGACCCGGCAACAGCAATGTCGGCGACTGGCGGTCGAGAGCTGGACAGAGAATTTGCAGGAGCACCTTCGGTGCCGAGACGCAAGCCTGCGCCGAGGGACTAGAGACAGCACAGTATCTCCGGTCCATGTACGAGACGATGATCCAAGGGCACATGGTTACAGTCGAGGCGGCCGTGCTCCCCATCCTCTGCCTCAGCGATTGCCGGTCCCTCTATGATCACCTCAACCGACAAGGAATTCCTCGTGTCCCGAGCGACAAGCGGCTCGCAGTCGATCTAGCAGCTCTTCGTCAAGGCCTGAGATCCGAGAAGTGGGGAGACCAGCTCCCGATAGGATGGATACCGGGCACGCTCCAAAGGAGCGACATTTTGACGAAGCCTCAGAATCCATCTGAGTGGTGGAACGGGCATAGCGGAAGGCTGACTCTCCCTGTCATTAGCAACAGAGGGAGCCTTCATCAGCAACAGGAAGGGGAGACACAGAACCAGTGTGAAACTTGAGTGTAGTCGTCCTGCTGACAGTGCGCATCCTTACGAGTACTTTGTGAACTGACGGTTCTGTGTCAAGCCCATCCCCCTTTTGTCATGACATGTCATGCTTGGCAGGTCGTCTTCGAAGGCATCTGGTACAATCGAGCAAAAGAGGCGTCCGCAGACGCGCAGGCCGATCGTGGGAGTGCTTAGGTTTTGCCCCGTAGGAGTTCTCCCACACTTCTAGTTTCACATTTAGGGTTTAGGGTTTAGGGTTTAGGGGTTTGCGATGGTTTAGGGTTTAAGGCTCGTCAGGCACAGGGGCCTTATTGGCCTGTAAGCTGACAAGGATTCTTCAGCATTGCCTGTTTGAAGGTGTTACGTAGAGACCAGGCTTATGAGTGTCTTTTTATAGGTATGGAGGCGTTGCCAGGCTTCCGGATTTGAAGCTGTCCGTTGGTTTTAGTAACTTTAAGATGGCACGTATACTATATCTATACATATATATATATATACATATTTACATATTTACGGATACATGGACCCTGTCTGTGTAGGCTACATGTAAAGTTCCATGATAACAGTTCGACTCAAAGACGGCCCGATGAACCTTATTGCCATTATCGTTCCTGATGTTGTTCTTGTCATTCGTGCTAGTCTTATTGCTATTACATACTTCTAAGGACTTTAGGAGGGACCCCTAATAGGGACCCTTAATCCCATTACCTTGAATAACCGATGTATAGTCCTTATATACCCCTTATATAGCCAGGTAGTCTCCATAGTAACCCCAATAACCTACAAGGGTCCCGATTAAGGGTCCCTCCTAAAGCCCTTAGAATACAATTATTGTGAATTTTCCACTCCCTATTATACCTGTCGGATTAAGAATCTTCGAGCCTCGCGGACTTTTGGGGATCTTGCGGCGGCAATATACCACATTAAGGGTTTAGGGTTTAGGGTTTAGGGTTTGGGGCTTGCTTCTTTACTGAACTTTGCATCGCTACTGCAGGCTGCGTGTGACTGAGAGGCAAGTTTGCAGCGAATGTGTGCTATAGGGTTTCGGGTTTAGGGGTTTAGGTTGAGGATCTGGTGTAGAATGGGATGGGAGGTACCGGGTCATTTCAAGGTGGCAATGCTACCAGTGAGCGACAGTGTATGTGAACGATAGGCATTGCGACTCCTGTATGCTGTGTCTTGCAACATCCTAAGCCCTTAAACTGTAGAACTGTAAGCCCCCAAACCCTGAAACTCTAAAGCCGTAATCTAAACTCTAAACCTTCAAGCCAACCCAGCCATCGTGGACCTCCTTACCCATAGGCCCTAAAGTAGTTCCTTTTTGGGGGTTCACATATAGAATCCTACAAGGTAACCCCAAAAAAGGAACTACTATGGGACCTATGGGGTAAACCCAAAACCCTAAACCCTAAACCCTATAGCACACTGAAAAGGAACTACTATGGGACCTCCTTAATGGTCCGGATGTTGCAGTGGCCGCTGAACTTTGCAAGCGGGGAGCAACAGCCGTTGTCCTGCAGGGGAGCGGGGCTTGGGCATTGTAGGGCTTTAGGGTTTAGGGTCTAGGGTTTAGGGTTGAGGGCTTTAGGGTTTAGGGTTTAGGGGTTTAGGGTTTAGGGTTTAGGGTTTAGGGCTTAGGGTTGAGGATTTAGGGTTTTGGGTGTAGGGTTTAGGGTTTAGGGTTTAGGGTTTAGGGCTTAGGGTTTGGGGATTGAAGCTTAAGTGCAGGCATTCGGCATTAGGATGTAGATTTAGGCAGGAGGGACTATGACTAGGATGTAGAATGCAGGGTTTCAGGAATAAGTTTAAGCCTTAGGGTTTAGGATGTAGAGTGTAGAGTTTAAGGAAAGTTAAAAATTAGGAAAAGGTCCGAAATATCTATAACAGTAGCAAGTGGCGTGTCCATCGTAGGAACTACTATTTGGTTTGGGTATGTATTCTTCATAGCATGGGTACTTAGAGCCACTTTGGGTAGGTCTAACATGGAGGCGTTCATAGCCAGCAGGGGTTTAGGGCGCTTTTGCGCTATATTAGCAGTCTCAACCCAAAACTCTTAAGGGAACCTTAGGGACGAGTGCCAACTAATTTAGGGTTTAGGGTTTAGGGATTTTAGGTCTACGCTGTGGAGATTTCGGGTTAAACCCTAAACCGCCCTGGGGCGGTTTGGGACGCCCGCGACGGGGCTTAGGTGCCTGGGCTTCGGGGGCTTCGCGGTTTTTGGGGCCTAGGCCCTGAACCCGAAACCCCAAAACCGCTAAACCCTAAACTCCCAAACCCTAAACCCTAAACCCTAAACCCTAAACCCCAAAACCGCTAAACCCTAAACCCCAAACCCCTAAACCCTAAACCCTAAACCCTAAACCCTAAACCCCAAAACCGC
>CAJNDV010033029.1:10183-34373 GCA_905221635.1 Symbiodinium sp. CCMP2456
GGTTTCCAAAAATAGGGGACCCATATATAGTACCCGAAATAATAGGTTCCTTATTATAAGGACCCCAAAATAAGGTACACCTAATTTTCGGAATGTCCCATATTGCATCACGCTAAAACTGACTTGAACGCAGTGGTGAGGCTAGAATTGAAAGACTTCTATGGTTGGAGGAGTTCATGACAGGTTGCAGGAATGCGTGCTACATTGGCCATGTCATCATACATATGTACTTGGATACAACATGTTCTTCTACATTATGCGATCTGTTGCTGAAGCTCAGCAGTGCCATGCTCACACTGCTTCCTGGCCTTCGGCACACGGCTACGAAGTCAGCCGGCAGAACCACCTTGTCATACACAGTCTGAAAAGTTACATCTTCAGGTGTTTGTTGCTGACTGCCTACTGGTCTTGATGCCTTTCCAACCTATACATGCTTGCTGTCGGCATCCCTGTCGGCACTGTCCCTTCCAGCAGGGATCTACGGGAGCTGAAGTTCATCGAAGGCCTTCCCCAACTGGGCTACGACGTTGTCTGCGCCGAAGCAGAGTTGCCTCTCCGGTGCAACGCACACTGAGACAAGCTGACTACCCTCGGAGAGACTCGAATAAGTGGTGAACATATTAGTCAGACCAAGTCCCCGCGACATGGTGCGATGCAGGCCGATGACTTCAGCTCGACTGGCAAATCTGCACATGCCACGGAACTTCAATTTCAGTTTCCCGCATATCCCCAGCTGCTATACCGGTGTCTGCCTCAAGGGGCCGTGGGTCGCCGCCCAGCGCTTGAAACGCGTGGCCAGGATTGCGGTCTTCCGGGCGGAGGCTTTGAGACAGTGCAACTCGAAGCTAAGAGGGTCGGGTCTCGCTTCGCCCTTTTCCCCTAAACCAATGAACCCTTAATTGAAAATGCTCAAAGAGGCCCTGAGGCACCCTCCCTGGACCCGGGGTCCGGCCTGACGGTCCAGGTCCATAACGGTCAGCATCCCAGTACCTCGAGCCACCAAACTGACCCCAAAAGGACAAAGGGCCAGGCTGTCTTTTGGGCCCACACTCGTAGCCTGTTCTGTGAAGCTGTGGAGGTCATCCTGCAAAGCCGCTCGCAAACGAATCGCTGTCTCTTTCCCTGTTACGTTGCAAGGAACACGAGGGGCGAGCGAGGCAAAGCTTTCAGGGTGAAGGACCAGCAACACCGGAGGGCCTACCTCATGTGATCGTATAGTAGTATATTTAGTGGTGGTCGGCTTCGACTGAACATGCTCCCAAACCCGTCCTCTGAGCTCTGCATGCCAAAGGACAATGCCACCCGAACAACGTCCTCGAGCTGCGAGCTTTGAAGGCGACCGGATTCTAGAAATCAGGTTGGAGTGGGGTTTCGAGTGGCGCAAGCTCTCCCTATGTAGTCTGGAGACTGGGGCTACTGTGGTCAAACGCGGACATCATGGCCACCCGAATGAGGCACAAGTCAGGCTGAACCCAGTGTCTCCTGTCGCGACACGTTCTGAAGGAACTCCGGGTCCAGCTCGTTCCTGCTCAGCTATCAAACTGATAGCCGGATAGCCCTGACCAACCCAATCCTGACCGTTCCTGCTAGTCCTGTCAGGCTCCTGTCAAGTGTTGCGGGTTCCTTGTCTCTCCCTCCTTCTTCCCCTATTGTAACACGCACGATACCCAGCACAGCTGTTAGACGTAGCCTTCCCGCGGCTGCTGCCTCCAACCTCGGAGGAGGCTTCCTCCGCCGCGGTCTCGGAGCCTTGGAGCACGGCCGGGAGAATCTGGAGGACGGCTTTGGAAAGGCCCATTTCTGGGACGCAAGTTCGGTTCTGCCCGTTCTTGCACGAAGCACTCAGGAAAGTAGATGTCAACGGCATTCATCCTTCACCTTGTCTGGGTTACGTGTCAACTTGGCCTGTTGTGCCGCTAGCCCGAAGACCCTGCAAACAGCATCTGGTTGTTTTGTTCGCTTGACCTGCCCGAGGCTGCCACAGCCGGCAAAGCTCATCCCGCACTTTGACAGCATCTGCCGTCAAATTACCTTCAGAAACGGGGCTCGGCTGTGTAGGTAAGCTTGGAAAGTGGTTACGGTTACATGCGCGATTGCCGTTGTCGACTAACCACCGATTGCAAGGCATCCAACACGTTTATCCAGTCGGGAGTGCTGCACTGTCCCCATCATTCCCTCCAGCGCCTTCCGAATCGCACCACTCGGGCATGGCGTGCTGCCATGGGATGCCACGAGACGAACTACGCACTTTCCTTCGTCAGTTCCCAGCGTTTCGTAAAGTTTGGGCCTGGGGTTCGGGGAAGAAGGAGGCAAGATTGCTGTGTTGAGGTCAAGTGGGTAAGGCTTACAGGGTTTAACAGCGCCATTGCCAAAAGGGCTAGAGGCGTATCAGCTTTGGTACACAGCCCGCGACTGCCAAGCGCCTTCGGCGCTGGCCGCGATGGACTCGAGCAGGGCGGCAGGACCGTGCGCTTCAGAGGCAACTCGAGTTCCGCTCCTATGTTTAAACATACATGCCAACACGAGCATGCCTAAGTGAAGACGTGGCAAACGGGTCAAGGCACAACTGAAACGACACAAGTTACGTGTCTACAAACATGTGTAACTATGTAGCGGAGCTCTCGATGGCTGGGTGTATGCATCTGTATATATGCGTGGCCAGATAGATACATGGAAAGCTGTGAATTTTTGAAGCCGTGTCACTCTTACAAGTGCTGCTGGGAATAATGTCGCTGGTCATGCTACAGCTGAAACGGTCTAAATAAAAGGCATATTGCAATCAGAATAACGATAAATATGATCACGATGACAGTGCGAAGTAGTCTTGTTCGTCTGTTAGGACGCACGGATCAAGATCTCTGATGTAGTATAACAACAGGTTTGAACTTGGCACCACAAGCAGTTTCAACTGCATAAGGCATTAGCTTCGCAACACGGCTCGTGAGCGCCACAGACTGTGAGTCTGTTCATAGCTGATACTGCTACAAGGTTGCATGTGGGCATGGCTCGGCATGCATGCTCTGGATGGAGTACGCCTAAAGGCAGCAGTGAGCGCGCCACGCGACTTGTGGCGTCATAGACGAAGATGAAGCCTCCGGCCAGGCTTCCGGGTTTTGCAAATACGATAACCTGTTTGCGCGACACCTTCTATGCCTGTGCCGGTCAAGCTACGCACAGAATCCAGCATCAGCATCCCCAGTCACTCTGGCCGCTGTAACCCTAGCCAAGATTTGCAAGGGACTCCTCTGAGCAAGCCCCATGTACACATCACTAAGTGCTTGACCGTCTGAGTTTCTGTAGTAGTTGCCGGTGACTACGGAGAAGCGCTCCTGTCCGAGGTCACGAACTGCCTGAACTTCCAGGGTTGCTCTCGTGCTGCAGGCATAGAACACTTCTGGGCCCTCGGAACCAATGCGAACAGTGCTGGCTCCTGCCCGGCTGTGTCCCAAAGCTGTAGCTTCACCAACCGCCCCTTCACCATGGTGACGACCTTGGCAACGCCGTGCGCTGTGGGCCGAGAGCGGTGGGAACTTTGACTTCGGGAATCTATAGTGTCTATAGCCTACCGGCAGCAACCACAGCGGCAGCCCGTTGAGTGTTACGATGCTGCGCTACAACATGAACATGCATCTCAGTGCTGCCCTGAGTTAGCGACGGTCTTGAAATCCACACCGATGGTAGACACATGACAGTCGGAGTAATAGTCCTGCGGAGATTCACTTCAGCTTCAGCTTTCAAGCGACGCACGCATCAAGCAAGTGCATGCAAAGAAACTGATGTAGGGGCCTAAACAATTACCAATGCTATTCTGGGGGTTCCTTATTATCATCATAGTATACTGGGCCCCAAAACCCTATTCTGATTATTAAGGCCCGTATATTACATGCATCAGCCGTAGCTGGAGCTCTCCAGTAGTCCGCAAAAAATGCCTGAATCCTTGAAAAGTTCCTTCCCCGAACGTCCTGTACAAACCGAGTCAAAAGGCAGGACTTTCCAACCTGGCAGAAGCAGAAGGAGAAGGAGCATCTAAATCTGAGGGCACTGGGATGTTACGAGATGGGGAGAATGCCTGCCCTATATCTCGAACTTTGTTTGCGTCAACAACAAGTATGGAGGCGAGTCTTGCATGAAGGGCCATGCATTTCTGTCTGCTGTCTGAGTGCCTGACATGTGGAATAAACTTGGGAACTGGTCTCATATGGTCTCATGCAGTGCTCCACGTCTTCTCGTCTAGACCCCTACAAACACTGTGCGAGTACGATCTGCGTGCGAAGCCCTGACCCTCTGACCCTCTAGACCTCACAGCGTGGCTAACAGCATCGTCTACACCTCTTGACGACGACGTGATCAAGTCTTACAAGCTGTTGTTGGAAGTCTAGAAGTGGGGGCTTCGAGACCGGCTTCTCGGCTCAGGTTTATCGTGGAGGGAAGAAGCTTCATGAGGGAAGGGAGTTGGATCAACGACATGAGCTTCTTGTGTCCACAACCAAGATCCAGTTCTGAGAACTCTCCGAGCCCAAAGAAAACGCTGCCCAGGCTCAGCTAATTTCCTTAGCCGAATCTTTAAGTGTACAGACTCTTTGGTGCTCCAAACTCTGAGACTCCAAGCAAGCTGGAGACAGTGTCTGCTACAGAACCCTCTCCCGTTATTTTCAGACTTTGACATGCGTAATATAGGGGGGGGGCCCATTATACTGTAATTATAATAAGGAGCCCCAAAATAATACATATATATATATATAGGTAATTTTTCAAGTCCCTATATCTATCTGTTTAGGAGCTTCCCAAAGATCCCCCCGTAATTCTCGGAGCAGAGATCTTGGCGCACCCCGGAGTCTCCCACGGTGACGAGCTTAAACTTAAAGTCGCCCTCGGAGACGCCACCTTTGACCTGACAGGACAAATCTGTCATTGGGGTTTAGGGTTTAGGGTTTAGGGTTTAGGGGGTTTCGAAGGCCCTTGGGGCTTGTGGTGAAAGCCTACTTAAAGGCTATGGGACTTAGTAACTAGGGTTGTAAGTAAGGTGACTATACTTATAACCCCAATTAGGGTACTTATAACTGTACTTATTAAGTCCCACGAACCTCCAAGTAGGGCTCCTGAGCATTGCGGGGTTCTAGGATTTGTGGGCGTCCCCAGCGCCCCTGCCAGTTCAACTATCAGATGGTCCTACGGTGTTCTTTTGTTCCCTCCTGGTCGCAGGGGCGAGTTCACGGTTTCGGAACTGGGCATGAGCGACCGGATGTTGTGGTAATAAAGGGGTCGGAATAATTTCCAATAGTATCCCCTGAGCGGCCCTAGTATGATTACATTCAACTCCTAACTACATGTACCTTGTCTCATTATGAAGGCCCCTACACTAAGCCTACCTAGACCCCCGAACTACCCTCATTATACCCCAGATACCCTCTATCAATGTACCATGTAACGGTTTTATCAACCCTAAACGGCCCTAAACCCTAAACCCTAAAACGTTTTATTGAAGGCTACTTGGGACACCTGACAACCTCGGCTCCGACCCTGTTGGCTCGTCCCTTCCAGCTGTGGGGAGCCCAAGGCTCCAAGACTTCACGCCTTCTCTGAACCGCAAAAAGAAGGGGGGGCTTTGATAATTAGGGTTTTGGGGTACATTATAATAATATTCTGATGAGGGATCCTACGGAATAGTATTAACAAGCAAGCGCCTCAATGACTAGAATAAGGTCGCGGGGGGTATGCAGGCGAAAGCCTGTCGACGACGAGAGAGACAAAGGACGACAAAGGCATCCTCAGAGAATGTGTACACAAACGTGCAAGGAGAGTATCTACAACTTGCTGCAAATGGATTTCAGAAGTCGCAGCATTAAGCCGTATCTTTTAAACCAGGTGATCCAACATCTGACAGGGAAGTTTCTCGGTTTAGGGCATCTGCGTGTAAGATTGCGAGGCTCAGTAGAGAGAAGAGTCGGGTCTCGGCCTATGGTATGCTTTACCAATATTCTGACGAGCAATCACCCTAAGGAATAATATCAATATTGGTAAATGTTAAGGCTGTTAAGGCTTCTGTATTATACTTAATACTACGGCTCCAGGAAGAGGCGGCAGAGGGTCTAGTATTTAGGCTTTCAGGTTTATTCTCCAAAGCACCACTGATCAAACTGCTGAGCACAAAAGCCATGAAATCTTTGCAGCTGTGCAAAGCCTCAGGTCGAGAGGCCCAACGGCCCTGCCAGCTAATTACCCAAACCCTCCTACTTCCTGCGCTAGCAGCAGCTTTGCATATAAAGCCATGAAGAGAAGTATCCTAAGCTCTAAACCTGAAGCCCCCGAGGGGCCTAGACCCCAACATGCCGAACCCTTTTTGTTTGCGCATCCTGCTATCTTTCGGGTGCTTCTTTGGCTGTCTCACAGAGCGCCAGGGCTCCAAAGCGCACCAGGTACACCCATGCGATGTGCCTTCTCATGGTGATCGTCGGGCTCATTGCAGCAATTTTAATGTTCGTGTTAGTCGGGCAGTTGTGTGTTCTTGCTATGGATGGCGCTGATTGTAGCATGAACAACTATGACTGTTTGAGTATCTATAGATGACAGCCTAGTTCTTATCACGAATTCTGTTGACCAACAGAACTCTGCAGTACGGTTGGAATACCTCAAGTACCCGATCCTGTGGGAAGCATCGTATGTGGTTGTGGTTGCGGTTGTTGTTGCTGTGGTTGTTGTGGTCGTCGTCGTTGCCGTCGCCGTCGTCCGTGATTCCTTTATGTTGTAACCTCGTGTCTGAGAGGGAGCCTTTCGTAAATGTTTTGTTGTTCACGTCGGTCGTCATGTTCATCTTTTCTGCCTACGACCCTACAACCAGGATGATTGTCAGTGCTGTCATAGACGACTTCACTGCTATGGTTCTCGTATTCGTAGGGCCCAAGGGTCATCTCTGGGATCAATGGTATGGGGCCTAGCATGGTTACGGTTTCGGTCCAGACTCACTTCCCGATATACGCAGAGACAAACAGGTAGACTCGGTAGACAGACCAGACACACGGAGAGATCGACAAATTCCGACAAACCCGAATTGTTTATCCTAGTTACTTTGTTACACGGGCCTTGGCTTAGGCGAGGGCTCGGTTTGAAGGGCGCCGGGCTTGCGGGCGGCTTCCCGAAAGACAGAGCTCGGACACTTAACTGGCAGAGCTTCGATTTAGGGTTTTGGAAGGGCGTTCCCACACACTAAACCGTAAACCCCTAAACGCATGGACCCTAAACCCTAAACTCCGAAACCTGAACCCCAAAATGAAGTCCTGTCAGGAGAGACGGCCAGAAAGGCGCTTAGAAGATCGAATGCCCTCAGCAGCTCTGAGCCCGAGCCCTTGTGCGAAAGTTTCCATAACAAAGGTTCCCCCCCGTACAGACCATGACTGAAAGGTAGGACTGAAGGCCTGGGTATAAGGACATCTCACCTGACCCCAAACCTCGACCCTATCGAAGAGACTCTCTCAGCTGTTCGAACCCTCCATGTCCAGGACATTTTCATGCGGGTAGTTACCATTATAGGAGCCTTATAGAAGGTCTATATACCATATGGAAGCCTTATAGAAGCCCTATATACCCTAAACTCCCCACCTGTAGTTTCCTTTAACCATGTGTGTTTCAAATTGCGGAGGCACTGCGGCAGCGGCGGCTTGAGCGTTCTGGGCGGCTTGCGCTGCCGCCTCCTCCGTGGGTGTTTGAGAGTTGGAGTTTCGGTGCTTCGTGCGCGCGACGCATACGTCCATGCAAGCCTGGGGAACCCAAAAAACCCTAAACCCTAATGGCCCTAATGCTGATGCTTCAATTTGGAACTTTGGGTCGGGTTTATTTTATGCACTGAGACTTTGTACTTTATACTGTTATTCTATATCATATGGTATGATATGCTAAGACGTGACCAGGTATCATGTCATATCATATTACATCATATTACATTGCATTATGTTATCTTCTGTTATAGAATTATGTTCGATTCTACTCTATGCTATGATATGATCATGTATATTATGCTATGTTACATGTTATATTGTAACTTTTATTGAAATATTATATTCGAGGGAAAGTCATCCCACAGCCTCGCACGCAGTGACACTGCAGCCGGAGTCCACGATGCAGGTCGTTCCATCAAGACGACGACAGGGAACCCCTCAAAAACACAAACCTTTACAGTAGCTCTCCCAGTGCTCCTTACAGCACCCTGAAAGCCCTCATAGGCATCCTCGTAATGCACCTCTTAAGATCGTGTCAGGAGCCCTTATAGGAAGCCCTCACGTTCTGCCATCTCAAGAACCCCTCCAAATGGCCCCTGCCTCGCCCAATTGTGCCTTCAGCTGCAAAGGCTCCTGCGCTTCAGGGCTTAGCAGGGTTTAGGGCTGTTTGTAGGGTTGCATACAGGGTTAATGTTGCTTAGGAAGGGCTTGGAGCAGGGTTTCGGTGAATCGGGTGTCTCGCGCAAAGGTCGGGAAACGGTGAGGTCTGTAGAACATGCTGTGCATATGTTTCCGGAAGAGCTGAAACAGGGTCTCACGACAAAACTGTGACTCAAGAGTGTACGTAAGTCTACGAAGCATTAGTCTTTGGTATACAGGTGCAGTGTGGTGGCAGGATGTACTTGTCATAAGACTGACAGGGTACCCGGCGATTTTTGGGCGAAGCACAGGTCAAGTCGCAGATCTCTTTGCTCTTAGAGGTTGCCGTTTAGATTTCACGTGTTCTGGACTCTAGCTAGACCCGCTGCTGTCCTGGTATCGGAAGAGGTCGGTCGCCAACCGCCCCTTGTAGACCTCACCGAGGGACCAAACCAAGTACCTGCCAGTGCATTTACATGCAGCAGTGACTCTGCGACAACATCTTAACTTAAAGTTCGACATAGGTCGCAGCCGATGGGGCACATGGCCACGCTCATGGAAAGCGAGAAGATCGCTAGGAAGACCATGCTGGTAATGTTTGGTAGGCCACCTCGCTCCGTGCAAGTGGAGGTGCACACACACGCACTGGCAAGGAAACCCCTAACATCATTTCTACTGCCAGGATCGCCCAACAAAGAGAAACTTTGGCATGTTCGAAATCCATCGCCAGGCAACACACCATGGTGGCCAGACCCTCACCACGAGCTTCCCGCGTGAAGCAGCTGCGCTGGCTGACGGCAAGGGAGAGCAAGAAGCCCCCGACTGACAAGAGGGTCAGGAACTGATACCTTAGGACTTGGAGGGCATGCTTCGGAGTCGTTCAACTAATTTCATGGATCGCACTGGCTAGGAGACAAGCGAGCGTTTTGATTGATGTCGGGAAGTTTGCCCCACATTTGCAGCTGGGCAGAAATTAGCAATGTAGTTGTTGCAGTTTTTCTGCGGCAAAGTCAACCGGGCAAAAAATCGAGGGAGATCGGAGTTTGTCACAGTGTCGCTGCATCACCTGAATCGCTCGTTAGCCTTCTTCACTCAAAACTCTGGCTTCCACGGCAAAGCGCTCAACTTCCGCTCAAGACAACAGAATGCACCACAAGATATCAGAAAAGTGTAAAGTCAACGACCGGAAAGAGAATGCCTGAATATTAATCTGCTCAAGGCACCAGATGTAGGAGTAGAGGTGGCCTTGCAGAGATTCGCAGAGGAGCAGCATTTGAGGCACGCGTAAAACAGGCATTGGGGCCCGCCTCCCTCCTGCATCCTACTCAACCGATATTCATGAATGTTGTCATTCATGAATGCATCGAACATTGCTGGCGATGACACATCGTTGCGGTTGCTCAGTATGCCTCGCGTTGTGTGCGTCCGTTTCTAGAACTCTGACAGGATACATCCGGCATGGCAGAGGAAGGGGGCAGCCCCCAGGCTCACTTGCCGTTGAACACATAAACCCTCCCAGATTTTGATGTAGGCCAAAGTCGACTGCTCAGAACATCTGTTACCCGTAGCGAAGCTCCCTCAACTCCCTCCAAACCCTCAACGCCTGGCGCTCTGAACACAGTTCCAACGCCCGCGTGGATGGTAACAGGAAGGCCGATCAAGCAAAATGCCCCGAAGGCACACCTGAGAAAGCAGGGATCGCTTCCAGGCAGCTCGCAAGAACATCGTGCAGGACTCTACTTGAAGTGACCATAAACCGGAAGCACAAGGGGGCCACATGCCACTGCAAGGTCCTCTTGTGCAAAGCTGGGACCGTGGCTTTCAGGCTCCGAGCTTACAGCACTGGGGATACATGGATGCTTGAAGAGAGAGCATCCTGCAATTCGGGAAACGATGACGCCCTGTGGCATCGATGTGTCCGAATTCCTGACTCGAAACGTTCGAGGCCTAGAGCGGGTGTCCTGGGATCCTTGATTTACTGCTGTGACACCGCGCATCCCAGGAACTTCAGACCAATACAAGCAGGGCGCTGAAGCGTGTTCGACACCTCGACATGTCCAATCAGCATGCTCTTGTCGGACTGCACCGTGGCAAGCACCTGCAGTTACTCGCATCGTAAAGGCGACGAGCACGGTGCATATTTCGCTTCTTCAGTGTCTCTCGTCGGTTCTCTTCAAAGTAACGACGAAGCTCACGTTAGAGTACATTGCTCCAGATCGAGAGACAGGGCCTCGAAGCTTCAACAAGGAAATCCCCCGTGTCATCCGAGTTGCATAGACACAGAAGCCGAAATGCGCAAGGACGAGAAAGCCGACCAATGCCTGAAGAGGGCATTCCGAAACTTCCGGGTAAGGAGGCAGTGTTTTCGTGGTGCCATAGCGTGGCTAAGTCGCTTCTGAGTTCATCTGTGCTCAGATAGGTCCTTCCACCCCGAATGTTCTCGGATGCCTAGCTTTAAGACGAACTTGTCACTTGTCCCGATACACTTCTACATTCCTCGACCTGCCATTCCAAACAAAGAGGTCGGGACGACATTTCTCGGAGAGTGGCTTGCACATGGCTTGTGGTTTGGATCCTGAGCCGAAGACCCCGATAACCCAAAACGCTGTGTTTGGTTTTGCCTGCATTGTTCCACAGTCGAAGCGGCTCACACAAGCGAACCAAGTTACAGATCCTCACTTTGCTCTCAAGAAAACTCCAAAGCCAGAGTCCGCTCCAAGCCCAAGAAATGAGCTCAGTGGCTGGGAGCGGGAGCGGTCCCAGCACAGCCGGCGCCGGCTGAATCAGAGACATCCGGGAAGGGTTAGCTACCGGTTCACAAAGGTCGGGGAATGGGGGATACCCCGGTGGCTTGAGCCTGAAACAATGAAAGAAGGAATGCTTCCCATGAGTGCGAGCCATGACTGTCACAGCAAGGATTATCAGGACGTCTGAGGACTTCAGCATTGGCCGTCATCAAGACTGAACTACGGGCAAAGGCCTCGAGCACGTTCAAGAAGAAAAGCTTCTTTGAGATGTGCGGCCTTGCTGACACAACTGACATAGTGCTTGAAAAAGGTCAAACGGAAGCTACAGCTTGGGCCCTCGCAATGAATCGCAGGCTAGGGTCATTCATGAAATGTTGTATACAGGGTGTGTCATACGTTTAAACGGTTCAGGTTTAGGGCTTAGGAATTAGAGCTTAGGTGCAGTCTCTCAAATCTACTGACCCCCGGTCCGAGCCCACTGCCGCGCTACGCTTGCTTTCATGACTTGCTCCGAAAGGCTTTGGACAGGGTGCTTGGTTGAACTGATCGATGCACAAACACTACAAAAGCACGCACACACACACACACAACACAAACACACAACAAACACACACACACACACACACACTCACACTCACACACACACACACACTCACTCACACTCACACACACACACACACACACTCTCTCTCCTCTCTCGCTCGCCCTCTCTCCCTGAAGTGTCTCTGGCCACCAATCATGGTGCACTCATGGACGAAAGGAGCACGCGAGCTTTGGGGCGATGTGCGGCCGTCTCGAGGGAACTACTGTTCTGTAGGTTATGGGTGTATGAGCATGAAACATAGCTGAGCAGCATGATGCGGACACGGAACAGAAGTCACGGTCATCATAACGACTACTACTCGTGCTTTTTATGTTGTGGTGGGAGGAGAAGCGCCAAGTTCTCGATTCGTCTTCAAGCCTCTTCTTTTGAGAACTATCCTTATCCCATGTGCATCTATGTACGCAAGAATACGCTAAGACGCATTTAAAGATCCACCCGACTTCTTGACTTCGGAATGAAGCCGGTCGTGCTGGGCACCGTGCTCGACATCCGGCGGGCCGTTCTTGGAGGTTTGCGTGATCTGCAAACAAGCTTGCTCGTCAATCTAACGTGCTGGAGGTCGGGGGATGGGGGTTTTCTACTTTAAGTGCAATATTGGATAGCGGCTTGATTGCTTCTATTCCCAAAGATCTGCTCCCCGCCTTGTCTCGCACACCGCCAAACACGATCAGTTTGTCATGGAGGACGGAGGAGGCATGTGCTCTGGCATTCACCTGGCTGTATCGTGCTGGGCACCATGGGATTCCTGAAAGCGCCTGTTTCACCCGATTCTCAATGCTTTGAAAGGCTGTGCTGGACTTCCGAGGTTTTGGAATGAGGAATGGCTCATCGCGCAAGTATCCCGCTTGTATCATCGCATACAGGACTCCAGAGCCTGTGCTCGGTCTTTTCCCTAAACTGAGCCGTGCTGTGCATAGTGACCGTCACTTGCGGCCAGTGCTGTATACAACTAATGCCAACCACCTCAAACACCTGCTCCTACTGCCAACACCACCACTACCACGTCCAAATGGGGTTTCGGGACTCGACTGCAGAAAGCCAGCATACCTTCCCGCTTCCCAGACATGCATTTGGAGAGGCAAACACTCCCCATGGACGCCGACTGGCCCGCCTGGCCCTCGTACAGTGGCCGTGCCCATCTCATGTTCGGCGCGTCGAGGATGTAAAGGTCGCTGATGCTGCAGCACAGTGACCGATGACGAAGACTAGCTGTTGAGTAATCCAGCATTGTGCTGGCACTCTACTGCAGGCTAAGATGAGCGGATTTGCAGGTGTATGCATGTCAGGGTCCGTCATGAACTAATTGCAGATCAGGTCCACAATGACAAACAACACCAGGCCTGGTCTGGCTAGAGCCCGCAAAGCAGAAGACCCACTTGCCTCAGTACTCACGCAGGAAAACGGAAAATGATTGTCTTGGACCTGCTGACAGCACCCCAGCCCCCACCTAATATCCTCTCCCAGAAACCTGCCAAGTACCCTCTCTGACAGCATCCAAAAGACTGCCAAAGAACATGCACAAGACTCAACCCCCATCCTGCGTTGCCCGACCGATAAGATCGAAGGAATGGAACGCGCGTTCCAGTGGTGGAGTGCCAGCAACCTGCGTGCACCCTACAGGTCTCAAGCTCTCGAATTGCTTTAGCGGACCTTGCCAGCATTTTGCTCCCAGGGTGGATCGGGGCTGAAAGGCTCCAAGTGCCAAGCTTGAGAACCACTTGTTACCCTGTTACACTTGGGTGAGTTCCCAGGCGCGTAGAATGCCTTGTTGTCTCATCAGCAAGTACATGTCTTCTTATCAAGACGTACATGTGCGCACGGATTTATGTATGCAAGCATACATGTTGATGTCTGTGTGTAAGACAGAGACAGTCCTGACGCCTTCTTCTTTCGATGGCTTGAAGGGCATCGTTCCGACTGTGTCATCTAGGCCATGGCGAAAACTAGCACTATTCGACAGGACACTGATGCAAGCAATATGCTTCAGCTCAGAAGTACCATGGAAGAGCTCATGGCGCCCATCTTGTTTTCTGCAGGTGTAGAGATGGGCTGCGCGAAGCTGTATATGCTGCCATCTCTCCCCGAGCTACTGCTCTGTAGCAAAGCGATGGCCGTTCAAGGCCGAGAACACAGACTTTCTGTGAATCGCCCCAGCAAGTAGCTTCCGGACTTTCCACAAGGCAAACACAGGACTTCAGATCATCTAGGCAGAAGCCAGAAAACTTGAGAAGGGTCATTGGATGACTCTTGGTCTTGATGGCCTTGCAACGGGACCTTACAAAGTCCATGACAACACACCAACCTGCATCTCACTGCTTCCATGCCAAATACGCCAGGCCATGTGAAAGCGTGTCTGCAATGATTACACCCTGGGATCCTTCGGATCTTTTGTGAGCGCACATCATCGCAGCTCTCACTGACTCCTGGCACGGCGACCTTGCAAGGAGATCTATTCAAACCTCCGCAAGCAACTGCTGAAAGGCTCTCCCCAAACCACCTCACGGTGTCGAGTCGATCCAGGAGTAAGTAGTGGTAGTAGTGTTGAGAGTTCAAGGTCCCCGAAGCCCCGTCCAGTGTGGGTCATCCCGTGCACAGCCTGCATGCTATTGTCGAGGAAGGGGGAGACTAAACATCTTGATTCGCGTGCCAAGGCTGCAACTCTTCCCGACTCATGCACGTTCCCCAAAAGCCTTTGCTCGCACACGAGCCCCAAGCACCCTGCAGTGCAACTGCTACGAACCGACACCCCTAGAAACACCCAGATCCCAAACATCCTTGAAAGGCGGTGCTTCTTAAGCTATCCAAGGCACATGTATGCAAACTACAGCAGACTTGAGTCCGCTGAGCCCCACGAAGCTGAAGCGCAAGGTCGAATCCCCCAGATCTTGAAAGTCTCAGAAGTCGGCAAGGCGTCCTCCAACGAGGCGACGACTAGGGCCTGGCTTTGTGGAGCCGAAAGTGGAACAACCCTTGTCCCAAACCCGCTTGAAAGGTTCAAGGGTTCCAGTCTCAGGCCATGCAAGCAGAGCTTATGGCCCAAGCCAAAGCACCCAACCTTCCAATAACTGTCTAGGTATCGGCTCCGGGCGAGCAGCAGTACGCAAACCTTGCACCCTACTATCCTCATTAAGTGATGATAGCTGCTGCAAGGCAAGGCCAGCTTAAGGACAGCTGTGTAGCTCACAAGCGCCCAACCCTCCATAGGATGCCAGCACAAAGGCATGGCAGTGAAAGTTCCTGGTGATAGCCACTACTAGGCAGGCCTGGTGTGCGAATCCATCCCCAGGTTCGCAAGAGCCACTAAGTAATCTTCTTCGTGATGTTGCATTGCTTGATTTATCGGCTTATCTGCAACCCCAAAGCTCGATCTCGCGGAGACAGCTTGCAAGTACTCAGCGGGGTGACGCGGACAAGGCGCAACATATATCGGTGACGAAGGCAGCGGTGCCCAGCTGAGGCTGGGACTCGGACTCGACTTCGGGACCTGCTCAGACGGGATTCTCCGGGCGTTCGACCAGCAGCAAGTACTCATCTCTAACTCCGTCCCAAGGCATCGGCCCAGCGATGATAGAAACACCATGCACATTGTTCAGGCTAAGATAACAAGCACATGGCTTACTTGGAAAGAGTCGGGAATGACTGTACTTGACAGCGAACGTACATCTGTCTCTGCGGTCCTGCCCAGCGTGATGCACTGTTGGAAAGCTTGGATCGCACACGCCCCATCTAGATATGATGGAGATTTTCAGAGTGGAGCCAGTTCAAACTTAAAACTATCTTTAGACCCGGACTCGGTCACATGATACTCTCCAAGCTGCATAGAATAGGGGCCTCAATTGCTAGAATAGGGTTTGGGGCCCCTTTATGGTATAACTACATAATGAGGGACCTTGCGGAATGATAATATGGGTAATTCTTTAGAAATTTAGGCTTCTATATGGGTAGTTGTCAAAATTAGGTACCGTATTATAATAAGGACCCAAAAAGGGACCCTAATTTTGACAACCACCCATATGAAATCCAAGGTCCAAGGCTAGCGGTGCCTCCTGCAGCTCCTTCTGTCTCTGCGAGCTCGGCAGGCTCTGCAGGGGCCGGCACAGCAGAGATGCCCTGCTGCGGATGTGCAGTGGGAATGATTTAGAGAGTTTAGAGCTTTTGGGACTGGGCTGTGGTAGATTTCTGGGATGAGAATCGCAATCGTTGCCATCATCATCGCCGTTATAACACGATCATGAGTGCCCGCAATTGCAGGTGCGTGCTGCGACTTGATCAGCTGGCCGGGGTCTATCCCATCTTATCCCCAAGCTGTGTACCTTAGATCCTATATCCCCATAAATCCTATAAATCCAAGACATTCAAAAACCAAAGAACTATTCTTCAAGATCGCCTGCTGCACATTTTTAAGCCGAGCATCCGGCGCCGGCTTTGGATGCAGCTTACTGTAGCACAAGAACCACCCAACACAAAGATGACTTGGTAAGACGTAACAAATGCTTCGTCAATGCCAGTGATGTCCCGTCACTTAGCCACTGAACCCTTTCGCCCGGAAAGCGGGCCTTGATCAGAAGGGTGGCGCTAGGTGTGAGCCTGGGTAAGCCCAGGCACTTTGACTTCGCGAAGTGAGGGACCGAAAGGATACTGAAGATGCCCATGACAGGCCGAGCGATCACTCCAGAGAAGAGGCGAAGGCATTGAAAGGCCACGGATGAACAGTACAGTGTCGTCAGGATACAACCCACATGCCCCATGTTTCGGGCGAGCGGCCGGGCGAGTGGCGTCACTTTCGACAACTGACATGGCAGAATCGGCGGCTTCGTGAGTAATTTTTGAGCTTTTGATATGGAGGGAGACCATGGCTCGCAAACCCGTGGTGCCTTCTTCCTGACTTGCGGACGCGGGGTCTGCGAAGGAAGCTCGAAGCTTAAACCTTAAACCCTAAACCCCTAAACCCTAAACCATCTTTGTCCCCTGGGAGATCTAAAGATCGCAGCCCAAACAATCGAGGCTCAGGCCCAAGCCTCCTTGTTAGAAGTATTAGAGTAGTCCTTATTATAATTATAGTGTAGTATAATACGCCAAACCCTATATTCTAATTGCCTCTAAGGCCGACACAGCCTCAGCCGTGTCCTGCGGCCCACTCTTGGAGGCTCATGGGACTTAATAAGTACAGCTATAAGTCTAATTATAAGTATAGTTACCGTATTTATAACCCTAGTTACTAAGTTCCATGAACCTTTAAGCTGTCTCCAGGGCTCCGGCCCCAGCTCTGCCAGCGACGACCGCAGTTGGTCATCCGAGGTGAAGGCAGTGCGAGGAGGATAAGCTAACCTTTGGGTGGGATGCTCATGATTCGTTCTGAGCTTTTCTTTCGCATGTAAGCATCTAAACGGGTTCGACAGAAAATCTAGCTCCCAGCTGCCGAAAACCCGCCATACCCGGCGTGGCCCCAAAACTTGTAAAGTCAAGGCGCGACAGCTCTGGCCCAGAAGCACCCTCCCCCGGAAGGAGCTGCAGCTCCTGCACAAAATATGACGGAATTTGTCGATGGCCGATACAGTGCAGACGCAACTCTAGCAATTCTGCTTTGCAACCAAAAACTCGCTGCTACCAAATGAAGAACAGCGGGTCTTGACTTGCGCCGTGAGCGTTTGAGCAAGTCCGGGTTGAGAAAACCGCTCCCCCTTCTCGAAAACACATCGACAGTCCTTCGTAGCGAAAGCGCGCACGGAGATGAGCAAGTCATCGGGATCGAAGCTGCTGGATGTCACCTGGGAAAGCTCCCAAGCTCAGCAGTGAACTTTGGCTGTTTGTTATAGGCCAAGTCCGCAGTCAGATCAGCTGGTCGGGGTATCAACATCAACAATAGCATGAATCATGTTGACAGAAAACTATATGGATCGATCGGCAGCTTGCAACAGCGGTGTCCGGGCGATTTCTGTGATTTGTGTGTGAAAACTGGTTGTCAAGTGAAGCTACATGCAGCTATATCACTGACAGATCGATGTGCAGAGATTATAATAACCGCTGCAATGTAGTCAGTGGACTTCAACTCAGAGCTATGGCTGGTACGGTGAGCTTGAAACACAACGCGCACACACTCACAGAGACTCTCTGTCCGAGTTCGTGTACCTGCTGTTTAGTCGGTTTAGGGTTCAGGGTTTGGGGTTTAGGGTTTAATCAGGGGTTAGTATTCGTGCACCAACACGTACCAAGAAGCATGCAAAGCACCATAACACAGTGCACGTACACAAAGTGACGAGACACGACGAGACACCTTCGGATGGTGTCATCAGCCGAAAAAGCTGCTACCCTCAATTTTGCCCCCGATGTCTTCAATCGCAATCCACACAGAATTCAACTCATCTCGTCTTGGAGGCCTGCACCACAAGCCCTCAATAAAGCAAGACCAGCTGAAGTGTGGCTCTTTGTGCCCCCGACCATGCGGCCCGAAGTTGCGCAGCGGATCTGAAGACGCACCTGACAGTGGACACCAGAGCTTCAGGTGCAGCTTGTGCTCAGTTCTTGTAGTACCCCTTATAGTACCTGAGGTGACCTGGGGGCGGAGGGTGAAAGCTTGGAGGTTTGGTTTGGAGGTACATGTCGGCTACGGATACAGGGAGCTAACTAAATCCAGCTCTGAGAATGCAGTTCCGTGCATCGTGGGTTCAGCGACGTATCAAACAGCTCGCCATTGTCCAAGCTAGCTTCAATGGTTAAGAAAGTCATGTCTCTGGGTTTTCTGAAACTCGGGAATTTCGATTGCCTCTTACAGTTGAGAATGCAAGTGGACACTGGATTTCGCAGTGGACTTTTCTGAACTTGTGGCGGTTGGGGTCAGGAGTTCGTCCCGAACCACCACGTAGGCCTTTCGAGATTGTCTCTGGGTGTGCTGCAGAAACGAAGAAGCGACTGAGCAAGTCAGTTTCCCGAAAGCAAGAACCGTCCGAGTAGGTGCCGGTCAATAACAATTCGTACGTGCGAACGGTTCCTGGAAGTGCTAGCTACTGTTCCATCTTTAGGTCTTTAGCTTAAGAAGGCGGCAAGAGAAACAGTTGGCACTGGAGCCAGCGGCGGTCCGCTGCGACATCAGCCTACACTGCCTGCACCTTTCTTAGCTTTAAACAGTGCTCGCATTGCACACGTCCCATGTCCTAAGGAAGACGTTTACACTGTACACTCGTCTATGGAAGCTCTCCCGAAGCCTTAGGGTTTGATTCGTGGCATGCGATGACTGGGGGCAAAGCAGTAGATTAAGGCTCGGGTACTTGAACCCAAGCCTGACCCCAAGTAGTAAGCCAATCCAGCAAACACAAGAGCGCCTATGAGCAGCCATTCTTCAAGTGATATCTTCGACAGCTAGGGCATCCCTCTGAGGCTGCGCACTGAGCTAGGGGTGGAGGACGACGAAGGAGCAGCCTCGCGCAAGATAGCGCATGTTAACTTACGAGTACAGTGGCGGTAATGCATAAAAAGAATGCCAGCAGCAACGCAACGTCTGTTTTTGCAACTGAACCAACAACGACGGTAAAAGTTGCGAGGCCAGCAGCACAGTGTAAACACCAACAACGAGGGTGACAACTCAAAAACTTGCACACAGAACTCATGAGCATCTGCACGTAAGGGAAGGGGATGTCGTTCCAAGCCACCTCTGAAGAACAAGCCAACGTACGCAAGCAAAGAAGAAAAGTAATCGCGGCTGTAACAATACCATGGCCAACAGCGTCATTCTCCACCATGTTGCCGTTCTTGGTAAACAAAAGAAACCCTGCTGAGGAGTACTGGGTGCTTCCGAGATGCGACTACCAGTTTGGTTGCTGGAATATCATGCCAATCAAGCCGTGGGGCGTGCTTTGAATCACAAAGGCATTCGTCTGCAGTCTTCATAGCCGTCATACTTTCGAGTGCAGAATACATCTCGGCATCATCCCTATGTGAGCAGCAATCAACTTCGTCCATGGCTGTCACTCGGAATGCATATGCTGCTTGACAGAAGAGGGTAGCCTAGTTCCACTTGGCCCATTAGCACACGGAGCCCGCAGCCTTCGTTTCGCCTTGTGCTGCCACTGCACTAGGCGCCACGTGTCGCTCCTTTGTGCGGACAACGGGCATGATGTCTCAGCCCAATTTCAAGGAGGACAAAGTCGTTTTGGCGTTGGGTTGAAGCTAGGTCCAACTCAAGTGAGCACGTGGACTCGCGTGTGCGGAGAGCTGACAGACTCGACTCTAGATGCTCCCCGCCCAGGACCATGCTCATACTACACTATACCTAGCCCGATCATCCCGAAGCCCCACTCTAACGCAACTCTGCAAGTGTGTCCTGGTATCGTTGGCGATCTTCCTGGCAAGTGGCACTTCTGCCCATGTATCTGGCTACATGCGGGCATTCAACAAATGCCTCTTGGCGCTGTAGCAGCTTTCATCCAAGCACCATATTCCCGTGTTTGCATGGCTCGCTGTCCGAAGCTGCTAGTCTGACAGAAACGGTTTGACAGATGCGATGCACGCAGAAGTCTCTTCAAGATTCGCCCTGTAAGCTCTTAGTGCAACACTGAGACCTTCTATGACTGTGCTTACGATATTCACAGACGAATATGACTATCAGTGCCATGGCTCAGGGCTTAGGACTCTTGCCCCTCTTGCTCCTTCAACAGGTTGCTACGGTCACAACACGTCTGCGCGGCCTCCATCTGCTGGAGAATGGCCTCGCGCTCCTGGCAACAATGGCATACGCTCGCAGTTCACACTGTGAGGCCTTGGCTTCGCAGTTTCAGGATTGATGCTCCAAGCCTTTATGGGTGCAGAGATCAAAACGGCAAATCCCTCCGATGTGTACTTGTCAAGAGCATTAGAATCTAACAACCTACAGAAACAGTGACTCGTGACACTTAAGCCTCTAAACTCTAAACCCTCACAAAACGGAAAGCCAACAAAAACCGAGGCCTAAACCCTCTGAACCTTCTGACGACCTTGTCGTTGCTGTGCTTCCTGCTCTCAGAAAACCCTTTTCCGTCAATAGCCTCATCAGAAATGACAAACCCTAAAACCTTGAAGCCCCAAAGCCCTAAATCCCTAAACCCTAAACCCTAAACCGCTAAATCCCTAAACTTTAGGTTGTAGAAGCCTCTGAAGGGCTAAGCTAGGTTGACACAAACTCCTAGACAAGACCCTCTGAAGCTCAATAGGGCAAAACCATCACATCGGTGGTTGTCAAAATTAGTGGTCCCTTTCTGGGGTCCTTACTATATTACGGCACCTATTATTTAGGGTACCCCAAAAGGGACCATAATTTTGACAAATACCCACACGTCCAAAGAACCTACCCGGTGAAACAATGATACTGCCTCGCTTCTGGAAGCTGCTTGCTCGCTCATTTTTGAGACGGTTTAGTGTTTGGGGAATCTCTGACTGTGGTCCGCTCTAATAGGGTTTAGGGTTTAGGGTTCAGGGCTTGGTGCTTGGAATAAGGGTTCTGGAAGGGTCTTATCAGGGTGGAATAGAGGGTAACAAACGGGCCTTAACTGCCTCAAGCCTCAATAGGTAAAATTGGATTTTGTTGTGTAGTAGCAATATAATATATAGGGACTAAGCAGGGATAAGAGGCAACTCTTCAGACTTCAACCCATCAGTAATTTTGAGCCTGCAGCCTACCACCTGCACCTGAGACCTAAGCCGTGACTGTCGGGACAAAGTGCATATGAGTGGCTGTCCCTAATGCCCTGACCCCATAAACCTGGAGGCAGTTTTTCGGGTGTAAATTTCCTTGTTGCTGGCTACCTTGCTTCTCTACACACGGGGCCCTCCACAAGCACTCACTCGAAGCCGAAGCCGTGCACTCCAAACGTCGAAACAAGGCATGCTTCTCAAATTCAAGCTTTTCCTTGCTTTGGGTGCTTTGGAGCTTTGGGAACTGAGCAACTAAATCGAATCCCAGGGTCTACCTGGACCCTAAAGAACCTACCTTTTTAGGGTTCCTTATTATGATTTCTTTATATAGGTCCTTAAAAAGGTAGGTTATTCGGGGTTAAGGTAGGTGCACAAGAAGTCATGCACCTAAGCAAATCGTGAACACCTTAAACTATTGATCCCTTCATTGCAAGTTCCCGAAATGAAACATCCTGCCATCCCGAAGTCCCGGCCTCTGACTCGTCAGCCCAGCCGTGCCGGCACCCTGCTTAAAGGATCATGGGACTTAGTAAGTAGGGTTATAATTAGGGTAACTATACTTATAACCCCAGTTAAGGGACTTCTAACCTGACTTACTACGTCCCGTGATCCTCCAAGTACAGTTCTCCAGCGAAGCTTCTTTTTTGTTGGCTTGGGAGGGGGGGGCTAAGCACTGTGGGATTTAGGCGTTTGGAGGTTCATGGCAGTGATTTGGGGCTAAGGGACTTAGAGTAGATACCACTCGGGTGGGAAAGCAGGGAAGCAGACGGATGCTGCTTTAGGGTTTAGGGCTTTAGGGTCTACCTTAAGAACCCAAAACCTCCTTTTTTTGTAGGGTCCCTACAAATCCCATATTAGGGTTTATAATACGAACCCACAAAAAAGTGGGTTTTGGGTTCTTAAGGTAGGGTTTAGGCTATAGGGCTCGGGGATAAGTTGATTGGAGTGTTCAGAATTCGGCTAGGCATTTTACGTTCTGACCCTGCAACATTGCGGATGAATAATTCAAAAGTCAACGAGACTTTTGGTGAAGATCCTTATTTCAATTATCCAACATCCTAAACCCGTAATCTTAGACTCGATAAGCCCGAACTCCTGAGCCTCTCTGCGATAAGGGTCACGCAATCCTTAGCCACAGGGTGGCTAGGAGCCATGCTGCCCTAAACCCCTAAACCCTAAACCCTAAACCCTAAACCCTAAACCCCTAAACCCTAAACCCTAAACCCTAAACCCTAAACCCTAAACCCTAAACCCTTTATGATGTGGGGCCCCAGGGCTCTCGCGGCCGCGTCACCCCTGGCTATGTGGAACATGCGCAACCTGAGGGTTTAGGGTTTAGGGTTTAGGGGTTTAGGGTTTAGGGCTGAGGGCAGCCTGTGTCAGCTTTGTCGGAGACCCTTAGATTCCTTAGATCCTGGAGAGCAGTCGCGCAGGATCTCGAAGCAGCAGCTCGAAGCACAAATAATGCAGGGGCCAAAAAAAAATTCGAATTGGGGATTCCTTACTATAAGTATAGTTTTGGGGTCCATTATACTATAATTCTTAGTAAGGATCCCCAAAACAGTATAGGTAATTGTTCAGGCCCTATAAACCCTAAACCCTAATTAAACCCCTAAACCCTAAACCCTAAACCCCCTACATTGCCCCAACATGGGCAACCGGGCGAGCTCTGGCCGACCCGGGACGGCGGAGGACACCGAGGGCGCAGAGATTCTCGCAGGAGCAGGACGGAGAAGACTGAGCAGACCTAGGGTTTAGGGTTTGGGGTTTAGGGTTTAGCGACGCCGTCAGCGCTGAAGTGCCGAGCTCCATGGTGCGGTGCGAAAGTCTGCTTTTCCTGCCTGTGACAGGCTAAGCGAGTTCTCAGGCGCCATATCTAGCATCTTAAGGGGCGCCTCGCGGGAGTCTTAGGCAGCCTTGAGGACATGCAGGACGAAGTCTCAAGCAGTCAAAGAACTGAGAAGCAATTAAGAGACCAAAGACTTGATTTCGAACCTCTGTCGGCCCTCCGTCGCCAGCTCAAACCACCGAATAACACACTTTGAAACCTAAGTCTAATTTTTGAAAACCTTCTATCAAGCCCGAAGACCTTACAAACAACGCCCAACATCCCATTCTGATTATGAAGGCCCCTGTCTTGTAGAAGCTGTATAAGTTCCTGAACAACACTTTGTTTTCTGTGTTTCGGACAACCAGCTGGCCCCCTAAGCCCTACCTAAACACTGGGTATCCCACCTTTTTAGCATTTCCTACCATGATCGCCCTTCAAAAGGTGGCCTTGTCGACGGACCCAGATGCAAATCAGAGCAGTTTCGAAGTATTTATACTGCAACGATAAGAAGGAGCCTCAAAATAGTATTGGTAATTATCTACGCCCTTATATCCAACCCAAATGAACCTGCCCTTCCACTGTGGTGCGCCTGTCTTCTGCCCAAGGAGTTGGTGAAGAGCAGGCCTCTATACATGAACCCGAAACCGGGTCCTTAATACGTAAACTAGGGTATCATATATATATATATGTTCGTGTTTTAGAACGAGGGTCCTTTAAATTTCAGAATAGGGTATTAAAGGTTTCTAGAACAAGGGCCCTTAATGGCTAGAATGGGGTATGATAGCGTTTTATCAAGGCATGTTAGGCTTGCACCAGTGCTTTTATAGAGTTTTGCCGTGGTTTAGGGGTTCTTATGGGGATTTATCACGGTTTTCTAGGATTTACCCGAGCTTCCGGGCTTCAAAAAGCGAAATTCTTAAGGAGACCAGGATTTGCAGTGCTCGATGCAGGGACCTTCATGACTCGAATAGGCTTAGGGTTAGGGTTTAGGGTT